>QFET01015718.1:0-10954 GCA_003316355.1 Tuber calosporum | reverse complement strand
GGGGGGGGACTGATACTAGATCCGTACTAATCAGGGGGGCAAAGGATAATGAGCCTAAGAGTGGTAGTGCAAGATGAGCCAGAGCATCAATTGGGAGGTGTGTGCGTACCGTGGGTGTAGGGGGGACGTCCGCCAGCTCAGGGGCATAACATTGGCGGGTAGACACCTACACAGGTGTCGGAATGAAGCTGGTGCACGGAACTGCAACAGCGAAGGAAAGTCAGGCGGAAGGCGAGCTGCAGCGGGACTGGCAGAGGGCGGGAAGGATACAAGCCAGAGGGCGGTCAGCCGGCGACGGTGCCTGGCCAAGGAGGCGACTGGGGGGAGGCTGGATTCTGCAGAGAGGATTGGAGTGGGAGTGGATAGGAAACAGTTAGTGACCCAACGCTGAATAGAACGCCAAAAAACCTCCATTCGATCCAGAAGTGAGTGGGAGGGCACCAGAAGGTCTGCTCCATAGAGGAGGATTGGTAACAGAAGGGAGACGGCCAGCTTGTGGCACAAATGGGGGGAGAGGCCAGACCCTTGGGGTGACAGCCGCTAAACAGTGGTGAAAGCACCCTGGGCAAGAGAAAGGCGTCAGGAAAAATGAGCGTGAGTGGAAATAGAAGGGGTGAACCAGTAACCCAGCCAAAGGACTTGGGACTGCAGGGAGAACAAAAGTGAATCAATAGCGATAGGAGAGAAATCAAGTGCCCCATGCTGAAGTGGGGTCCTCCAATGCATCAGCTCAGTCTTGGGGACAGAGAAGGACAGATGACGAATGGAGGCCCTACGCTTCAGACGGGGGTAAATGAGCTGCAGGGAGTGAACATTGCCCCGCTAAGAAGGAGATGCCACAGTTATGGCGAAATCATCAACATAGGAAAGAATAAGCCCCCTAGGGACCAAAAATACATGGAGGAAACATAAATAACAAACAACAAAGGAGACACAGGCGACCCCTGAGGGGTGCCCATTGAAACAGGGGAAAAGTTCCTTGGAGAACCTTGAAACAGTAAGGAACAAGTGCGACCAGTGAGGAAAGACCTGACCCTGGCAACAAGGTAGTGATTGACCACCTTTCTCTTGAGGGACTCGGCTAAACCGGATGAGTCGACATTGTCAAAGCCACTCTTAATATCAAGGAAGAGGGTGGAGACCTTGAGGCGTGAACGTTGAAAGGAGCGGACAGTGTGAACCAAGGAAGCACACGCGTCAAAGGAGGAAAGACCAGAAAGAGAGCCACACTGGTTAGGACTGAGGAGCCCAACGGCACGGGCAATGGGCTTCAGGCGGGAGGCGACAACCCTTTCCAAGATCTTGGAAAGGGTCTGAAGAAGAACAATAATGCGAAAGGAAGAAGGAGAATGATAAGAGTCTTTGCCGGGCTTGTCAAGGATAACCCCATTTGCCCTTTTCAGAGAATGAGGGTGGAAACCAAACTCCAGGAGGGGGCCTAGGAGATGGGTGAGAATCAAGGGGTTGACAGCGTGCACCTTCTTCCAGACAGAATACGGGATCGTGTCTGGGCCTGGGGCGGAGGAGGAGGAAGAGCAAACCAGGTAGGAAGCCACTTCCTCAGTTGTAAGGTGGGGGCAGTCCCCGTACGGGCGCAGTATGGAGGGGAGGGAAACAGAAGGGCGAGGAGGGAAAAAATGGAGAAGCAGGGCCTGGTTCATATCCTCTGGGGTATCGGCCCCGGGGATGGAGGGGAAACGAGGGGTGGGGCGCCCCAGGGCCAGCCTTATAGTGGTCCAAATAGTGCAGGGGGTGGTTGACATGAGGAGGGCAGACCATTGGGCCCTCTTTGCCGCCTTAATCGCCTTGAAGTTCCCACGCTTTGAGAGGGGGGCAGCGTCTTGCACACCAAGGAGGCAGTCGGGGCGTCTAGCCATTCGTGTGGCGGAGTGGAACTCCAGTCGCAGAGTAGAAAGTATAGGAGCCCACCTGGGTTTGGCGTGGAGGCAGGGGCGGGACAAGGGGGTATGCTCCTTCAGGAGAGAAGTGAGGCGGGTAGAGTGACGGTCAAACCAGGTACTTAGGGAGGAGGCCATCGGGAGGGAGGGGGCTTTAGTGACAGAGAACACCTTAAGCTCTTCCTCCAGCGCGGACCACTCTGTCAAGCCCAGTTAGGGGCCGGAGCTGGTGTGGCTGCCGACGGGTGAGTGAAGGTGATGGAAATAGGAACATGGTCAGAACCAGTAGAGGGAAGGGTAGTATCCCATAACTGAAAGTAGGGGGCAAGAGCAGGGGAAGCAAATGCAAGGTCGATAACACTAGGCCAGGAAGAGCCACAGAACGGGAAGGGAGTCAAGACACCAGGAGTGTTTAAAAGTGAAAATCCCAAGGCAGAGGCCCTGTCAGCATACGGGGATGAGGCTGCAAGCTCCTGATGAGAGAAATCGCGCAGTAGGTTTGCAGCAGGAAGGTGAATATTGAGATCACCCAGGGTTAAAACAGGAAAATCAAGGGAGGAAAATATAACAGAGGGAGGAACCGTGCGACGAGGAGAGGAAGGAGAATACCAAGTACTATAGGAATTCAAGATGCGAAAACGAGGAAACGAAAACCCAAAAGCCGTAGTCCAATGGAAAAAATCCAAGCCCATGACATCCCGCCTACCGCAAAACACAGGAAGAATAATACAGGACTTGAGCAAGGGGGCAAAAACTTGAGTAAGGGGGCAGAAAGCTAGCTATCCGTGTCCGTAACCCTCCTTATATAGGCGCTCTTCCTACAACCCTAACCCTGGTGACTTTACTATGATTCACCTCTTGACTTTGACTGCCGTGTGAGTCATAGTATAACAAACATCCTATGACTCACAATTTGAGTCATGGTATACAATCCCCATAATATCCAATTTCCCATAAAAGGTCATGTGCGCTAATCGCGTCACATGCGTGAAACCCCCGACTCATACTTGTAGTCAGGTGCAAAAGTCATAACATCATATGACCTCACAATCGTGAGTCATGAAACCATAAACATAAATCAAATCAAACATCATAATCATAAATGATCTCACAAATCGTGAGTCATGTGAAATATTCCATATTGCTAAGTCACGATTTGTGACATAAATGGCCAGAGAGACTGACATTATCTCTCTCCCTTTCTTGGACTCCTGAAAGTCGCAGTAGCAAACTAAAATGTGGTTGCAGAGTTAAATGACTGCAGCTGCTAGGTCGAGCTTACACTTAACTGACCAGGAGAGAACAATTAGAGTGTTAGTGACGGAATGGGAGAAATATGTTGAGTTACCCTTCGCCATGGAGAGAACCAAATATGGAAGTTTGGGGAGAGACTAAAATCTAAACAAAATAGATAAAGGAGATAAAGTATCTCCAATAGCAGAAATTAAAGTTAAGTGAAAATCGTTTGAAATTAAAGACATGAAGCTACTATGAGAATGACTTCAAGGACATGATTGGCCAAAACTTGAATACAGAAACATCACAATAGTTGAAAGTCCTGCTATCAGGGGAGAGTATAGTGCAACTGTAACTGAAAACAGGGGTTATAGAATACTGTTGGAGGAGGGGTATGAGACATGGCAAGAGTAGTTCATGTACATAGTATGTGGTCTGTATACATGGGTAAAAGTTACCAGTTGGAAATCATAATGATTGGAAATTGTCTTCATTAAACATAGTCCTACTTGCTTGACATGAGAATAAGCGAATAAGGAAAGGGAGTATTTGGATATATTTTTCAAAATATAGGTTTTGATGGCTATAAGGTAATACAGACAATGCCTCCCATTTAAACCCAACACCCCATATAAGAAGAAATGTGCTATACGGACAGTATATTTTAGTTCAAAGTGGGCATATTAAAAAAATCCAAGAAGAGAAAAATCTTGGTCTTTATAGAGTCTAAGATATATGTCGAGTAGCAGCAACCTGCAGTAAGTGAAAAGGCTGGACCTTCTCAATTGACTTGCCCACTGGAAGAATTCTTGTTACTACAGAAATAAAGGATTGTGCAAACAGCTGAATACCCTGTACTGAAATTGTGAATATCTATAGTGTGCAGTGTAGTGATGAGACCTCACAGAAAGTCTTTGCCTTTGAAGGGTACTGCTACAGTAAAGCCTGCAAGATGCCGTTTTCCAAAGCTATACAGCAAGAGCAATTGTGGCAGTTTGCTCTTGCCTATTATCATTAGACTCAGGGAGACTGTAGCTGAGTTATCAGGACAGGCAGGTGCTGTGTTTGGATCTCAGGCACTTGTAGAAAAGTTTGGATGACCGAGCACCCAAGCAAGGAGTACAAGGAGTGATATTTGAGTCTGAAGTTTCAAAACAGAGATGTGGTCAAAGTCTGGTAGAGTATATTGGCAGGGAAAAGACCACAATTACAGTCAAAGCACGCTGTCCCGGATCTCGATAAACCAGATACCTCACTGTCCCGTATGGATCTCCGTGAACTTTGAATTTATTTCCATCAGTGTCTGACCTTTGTCCTGGATCCTTCGCTGAGCATGACGGATTTTTAGGATTTTGGCCGTCGGGGGTAGTGGGAGGGTACGACTGTAGTTCTTTAACAATGCAATGATTGGGGAACAATTACTCTCAGGAGTTATTGTTCCCATTTTCTGACCCTGGTACTCTGGAATTTCTGGGTATGGCAAGGCTAGAGCATAGAGTATCAACTCAGGATTATTGAAGATAGGACATTAGCTCATAGTGCAAGATACACAAAAGCAGTCAATGTTGGCATCAAAGTACCAACTGCACTGACCCCTTGGTCTCATGATATAAATCTTATTGTCACAGGGTTGAGAGGTTTCAAGGATAAGCTTGATGCTCAGTGTCCTTGAATACGGTAAAACTAGAATCATGGAGTCATGTGCTATGTAGTAGAGACTTTTTTACTTTAAATATATGTCCAAAAAAAAAAGCAAAAAGGAGCATCTCAGCCCCCCTGAGATAGATTAAAAGAAAAATATAACGCATCTTACAAGATGGGGAAACTGTAACTACATAGTATACCTCTCAATGATTCCAGTTTTTATATTTAGAGGAAAGAATAAAATATTGATTGCTATTCAAGAGTAATGAAATCAGATTACAGATGAGAGGATACTGGCATTTGTTGATTCAATACCAAACAGGATTGAGGTAGTTATAGTGGCCAATAGAGTAGATATATTATGGTAGACTTAGTTTTTAATTTTTAATTTTTAATTTAGTTTATAATAATATATTTATTTAATTACTTCTAATTTGATTATTGAGATCTTCTTTCATTCACCTCCAGCCTGCACTTCTTTTTCTAACTATTTGTATCCCTTGTTAGTCTCTTGTCAACCCCTGTCACCCTCCAGTCTCAACTCAACCTAAACCGTGTCACCAACAATATTTTAGGACCCTTGTTTTTGGATACATTTTGCCTGGAACAAGTACCTGAATATCATGCTCTTCCACTGTTACCACAACTTTAACGCCTCCCTGGGTGTATCAGGCACCAAGAGGAATGCCTCTCGGTAAGGTAAAACGATTGTAACTCAGATCCCAAACTGTTGAGACTTCAAGTAAGTAGTACTACCGGACATCTCGATAAGTTGATTAACAGCCATCGATTACTATACCGCCAGCCTCGCTAAGTCCTCGACTTACTTGCTGTGGTTTTGTGTGAACTGAAAAGAAGTAACTGCACAACCAGGTATATTGAAAAAACTCTGTCTGTCGAAGTCTGCTCTGTCTATGCTCCAGAGGGGCAGTCTTGAAATACATGTTCTCGCTTTTCCAAAGCTTTCCCTCTTCTTCCATTTGATTTCCAATCAACGGACATAACTAAACTTCACTTATGAAGTTCTCCAATCAAACAAATCCTTCATGCACCCAAACGGTGCAGCACACAAAATACGTATCATCCCGATACATAAAACAAAACATAAAACATCTTGGGTATCAGCCTGATACATGAAACCCAACATAAAACAAACTAAGTATCAAACAATACTTGAAACTAATCATAAGACAAACTAAGTATCAAACAATACTTGAAACTAATCATAAAATAAACTAACCTCTTGCTAGCCTATATAGTATCCGTTAGCCTTGTTAGCCTTAACAATAGTAACTAATATGGGTTACAACAACAGTCGTTGAAAACCTTACTTGTTATACAACCTGGAAGTTTGGGTAGTTTAAAAATCAAACTAGTTCTTATATCTTCATCTTGGTCTTTAATATCACCGAGCTTATCGATCGATCAACTCCTCAGTGAGAAAAGAGTTTTGCAGCTGCATCAGCAAAAAAAATTCTCCCTCCTGTATTACCTATATATCTCCCTGAACAGGCTGGTAATGCCAGCTCCCCCTGTCCTTCCAGTCCCTCCCTTAATTCTATGGTTGTCAGAAAACTCCCGGGGCCTCCCCACAGCTCAATCCAGACCCCCAATGTCATTCATCGCTGTCTTTTATCCGTAGCCCTGTGCATACTTCACACCGGAATCCATCTCGCATAACTGACCCCCGTTTTTTTTTAGCTTTTCCTGCCGCGCCACTTTGGACGTTGTGCAGCTCATTCTTCCCTGTCTGAGTCTGGAAAAACCTCTGCGTGTCTCGGCTCCCTATCATAACTCGTCACTTTCCCTTCACCCTGATTTCTCCGTTATGGACGCCGTTCCCCTGAGGACGTTCCTCACACCATAATATGCTCTCTTCCCACCTGTGTCGTTCTCATATAAACTTTACTATTTTATTCTCATCCCTGCTCGCTTAGAAAGTATCATTATACGTCTCATTTGCGCCGCTCTGTGTTCTTTCGAATGTATTTATCTTACTTTGTTTAATATATTCTATTAAATGTTTCTAAATCAATCCTATTATTTACATACCAGCGTTAATTATCTACTCCGGCACCCTCTGGTACTAAATGCGCCATGCCCATTATCCTTTTGATGCCAACTACCCTTTCCGATGTCCCATTTGGCCATTTCGCTGTCCCCAAAGTGACGGTAACAAGTCCTGTAATGTCACTTAACTTCCCCGAATTCTCAATGTAGAGTCTATGTACCAATACCAGTGTATCCACATTACCCGTTGTTAACTCTCGAACCTTCATTATTGATACCAAGCGCGCTGGGTAATAGCCTTTCAATGCCCCATAAATACTTTTATTACCTGAATCCACCCAGACCCAATCGTTTCTACTCCGACCCGTGGACCTCCAAAGCTGAGTGCCTGTACACCAAAGATGGTGCCATATAACCTCTCGCGCATCCTGAAAGTCCTCAACCGGAACGCGTAAAAGCCGACATATCTCGACAGGAAATTGCTTGACCTTATCCAGATCAAGCTGTAGACTTACAGATGATTTCCGTCGAATATAGTCAAGTAAAAGGTGAGGGAGATTTTTCAACGTCTGACTAAATTGAGAAACAGTTCCGATCATTGCTGTAAAACCCATTAGTTGCTTAGTTACGGATCCTACCCTCCGCTTGTGCTCCTTGTCACGTTGTTCGTCCTTAATAGGACGTGGTAAACTCGCTTCAACATACATGTCCTGAAATTTGAAGCTGTCAAGCCTGGCATATTTTCTCAGGTTTTGATGGCTCGCATCGTTTTTATTTGACCGCCGATAACCCTCTTTGATCATTGTTTTGAGATTTGACTCCCCCAACTCCGTAGAATACATTTGAATGTTCCCAAAGCGCCGTACATGGTCCCCAAAGTGACTCAGCAGGTGTATTTTAACAAAGTTAAAGTCTGCATCCTTATTGTAGATATCAGCCACAATTCCATCTAAATCGCGACGCTGTTCGTCCGCAATACGACGTCTTTTGGCTGCTGTGGCTCCGGAAAGGCGGTGTTGATTAAGTACTTGGCTATTCTCACCCCGAATCCTCGTACTCACCTCTCGCACCTTTCTCGTTGTGGACTTATCATTTCGGTACTCCTTCAAAACATTTTTGTGATCGTGAAAGGCTTTTAGGAACTGTTCGAGGTATTGAATCGTCTCATTGGTATGGCTTGTATATTGGGACCTTAGGGTAAAGTCCACAATCAATCGGACACAGGCCAAAGCTTTGGTAAATACAGGATGTTCTACGGCACTTTGACGACATAACGAAGCTGCAAAACACGATAGTATTACTTTAACCAGATTCCTCATCTCTTTTCCGGTCCACTGCGAGATCCGTGTGTATTCTTTGTTCGGCGCAGAATAACCGGGATAAAGAGCTAAACTCATCCAGATCGCATCGAATGTTTGTAACCGCTTGAACTTCTTCAGACATCCAATTACCCATTTCATAAGGTGTGCTTCGAATATTCCGAGGTAAACAACCTGAAGAATATCAGATTTGAGCAAGTCGTACTGTTAAACGTTCGGAAGACCCCAAAAGGCGCTTGACAGCACTTGGAACCCATGATCAGTGAGTATTTGCTCAGCTTGCTTGTTGTTATCGCAGTACCAGTTGAAGAGATTTTCATATTTTCTATAATCTCGTTTTGCCGCGGGGCGTCTCAAATGGGACCCTAATTGTTCTGGTCGTATCTCACAGACCACGCACTGATTCTGTTGAATACTGTGCAATGTGACGTTTTCCAAGTGATCTGCAATCCAAGCTGCGTGACGTGGAAAACATAATCTGACCTTTCCACCGGCACCTTCAACCTTAATTCCGGCGTTTCCCAACGCAACCATTGGCGCAAATATCGCTTCTATCAAATCACAAAGAATCTCATTGTTGACCTGCCTTTGCCCTGCATCTCATGCTACTACTTCCTGCATCTTCGGGGGGACTGTCAAAAGCACCAAAAGGACGGTCGCATGTTTCGAGGCCTTATTCCGCGTTTCCCATAGGAAATTCCCAATTGTCATATAGATTGGCCAGGCTTTCTTATCTCCCAAAAAATTTGTTAAAAAGGTAACATCAGAGGCACATATGATCGGTACAAGCATTGCTCCAGCAGGCAATGTATCCTTTGTGGGCTGTTAATTTTAGGTTCTAACACGCGGTGTGGATGCGCTGTGGAACGTCGCATTTGAACCTACCAGTGTTTCCCACCACCAATCCGCCGTGTGCATTTCAGAATAAACTCATGGTGGTGGCTCTTCACTATTCCATTCCTTGACTGGGGCGTAAACTAAATCTTGTGCAAAACATCTTTGACTAAGTAGATATCTAGCACAATCAATAGGATTGCAGAAAAAGAATTTCTGTGTCGAGGAAGCTTTATCGGGTTCTGCCCTGTCGGGTATTTCCTATATACGGTCAATATTGGACGTTCTGAGGGTAGATTTACGTACAGCTTCGCTAAACGATACAAACCCCTCTTTCCAGCTCTCCATCCCCATACCTGATTCCATCTCATCAACAGCCTCAAGGAGCCGATTGCTAGATTTAATATTACGGTCTTCGGGCCCCAAGTTCATCCTAAAATATCAGTTGATGTAATCCTTTGGTACCTTCGCTTCAATAAACCAGTGTGCAAGCTCAAAGTCAGACTTGGTTCTGAATAGTAGCTACATCTCGTCTTCACAATTTTCTCGCTGTACAACGTCCCATATAGATCTTCACGCAGTGGCGTGTTTTATCTGTATGGGTAATCCAACCCATAGTGCCCTTCCCTCAGTATCAGAACAATTGTCGCTTTCCACGTCCGAAACGCCGGTGTTTGCGTCACTGTCGAGCTCATTTTCGTTTATATTCAGTTCAATTTCTGGGAATTCGTTACCGATCGGATCGTAAGGTTAGTCAGAGTCTACTGGTAGCGTGATCTGAGTTGGACGTTCTTCGTCGCATATGGGCTGTTTGAGTGTTCTCCAAGATCGTACAAAGTCAAAATGTGCGGTTTCCATATGGTTTCTATACCATGTACTGGACTTGTATTTTTTCCTGCAGTACAGGCACTGGGACTCTTGTACCATTCTGAAAGAAATCAGTTTTAACGGGAAACAGCACAACGAAGACGCGAACTAACCAAACTTACTTTCAGGACTGGTCTGACCTTGTACTAAAACACGTGTGACAATCGGATAGCTAGTTTCTTGACCGGAGCTGCACTTTCAAGATAGATGGTACGTGTAACGGAATCCTATTATGTTTCTACTATCACTACTGACTTGATGTTGGTTATTACTTATTTCGGTTTATACCTGATAAGCGCTACTATTTGGTTGTCCCTTCCTGCTTGGTTATGACCCCTAACTGGTTATTCTTCCCTTGTTTCGCTTATCACTACCCCTCCTTGCTTCTACCCATTTAGGTATCGCTACCCTCCTGCTATACCTACTGGATTTGTATAGTAGTAGCGATCTCTTGTTCCTTCCTGTTTGGATTCCATTACTTGTTTTGTTAGCTCCATCCTGTCGCTTTTAACCCTCTGTTTTTGGAATATGGTTACCTTGGTATGCTACCTCTGTTAGCATGTTTGTAGGACAGGATGTTTGCGCTTAGGTTTAGTTTTCTTAGCTACAATCTTTTGTATTTAGAGAGCCTGCAATCCCTTAAGGATTCGGACTCTCAAGCCTCACAGGACTATCATCTTTAATACTACAAGTTGAACAGTCACTCTATTAGTTCCATACCTTTTACCTTGTCTATTGAAGACCTATCCATCGACGCTTCTCCCCCTATCCTAATAGTATCTTCAGGGTCCCTTTGGGATTCTCGAGATACTTGGGAGTAGGTTATATTTTTTGACCTACACTCAAGTATACCTTTGATCTTCGGCAGAGGACTGATCACCCTTCGCCTACCTTGACCCTGATGTACTAGTACACCTCCCAGTTCCCAAGAGGGCCTTGAGCGGACTCCTGGCGAGACCAGCTCACCCTAGCTAGCAACCATTTCGCTTCCAAGAGATACCAGAAGGCACTTCACTAGAGGATCGGTACCATCCTCCTCAGGACCCCAAAGTCAAGCACCAGTACCCCCCCCTGCACCACCATCTGAGGACTCAGAACTATCTTCAGTAGATAGCAGCAGTAGCGAAGAAGAAGACCAAGACCAAG
>QFET01015687.1:0-18833 GCA_003316355.1 Tuber calosporum | reverse complement strand
GGCTACCGCTTAGGCTCTATTGTATAACCGTTCACACAGGCTAGCGCCTGTTACAATTACTCATCAACAAATAGCACATATGCGTTGGCAGAAATGTTTTGAATATTCATCAAGACACTTCTACTGGCTCTCTATAAGGAAAGATATCAAAAACTATGTCCGTAGATGCCATCTATGACAGCTCAACAAGACACCTACTATAGTCCCTGAAGGATCAGTCACCCCCCTCCCTGTTCCCAGACAGCCATTCTCTTCTCTTGCAATAGACTTTGCAGGACCTTTCCCTAGTGATTCCAAACTGGAACTTATCATGCTTGTCTTGGATCGATTCAGTGGCATTACCTACCTGATACCAGTCTCCCAGAACATCACAGCTATCCAAATAGCCCACACCCTCATTAAGCGAGTTTTCTCCATTCATAGCTCCCAAACCTCCCTAGTCTCTGATAGAGACCCCAAGTTTACCTCACGCTTTAGGACACAGCCTATGGCGAAACTCAATGTAGATCGTAACTTGGCTACCAGTTACTATAATCAGACATATAGACTGAATGAGCACAGGATCAGAACTGTTCGCCAATGCCTTAGGAACTATGTTAACCATAAAGGAACCAGGTAGGTGTGCAACCTGCCTCATGTCCAGACGCCAATCAATGCATCTCCCAGCGATAGCCCAGAGCTCTCTCCCTTTGAAATAACCTTCGGCAGAATACCCAACCTCTTCCCCAATATCAGAGTTCTCCCCACTTCAGTACCTGCAGCAGACGAAATTACTTCACAGATCATAAAGAACCAGCAACACGCCTCCGATGCACCCGAGAAGGCCAGAGCGCACCAAACCACCTTCTGTGAAAACAGAAGAAAGGATGGACCCTCAATCATCCATAACGAAACTGAAGTTATTCCCAAGTCAGCTCCCTATATCTATTAAGGTTGGACTAAATTACAAGCTAGTTAGACATTGATTAGGACCCTTCTCAGTGAGTGATGGACCTGACAGACACAACAACTACAAACTCATACTTCCTCCAGTGATAGCAGGAATCCACCCATGGATCCTTCACAGCCATCTTCACATTTACCTAAGACTCAACCCCTTCACCCTCTGAGGCACACCTGAACCCATATCCAAAGAGCTTGTCCCTATCAATGCCAGTGGATAAGAGCAATGGGAAATAGGAAAGATACTCAAAGATTAGATCTATAAAAGAAAGAGACAGTTCTTGATGCATTGGCAAGGCTATGACAAATTCGAAGCAAGATGGGAATCCCTCTACAACCTAGAAGGTGCAAGCACCCTCATCAGATCCTACTAGTTCGATACCGACAATGAATCTATACCTTTCATACTCCCTTGGTCCCATGGCGTGACTCCCCCCGCCCGGACACTTCAGAAACCAGACTATGCCCCACTCTCATCTGAGCTTGACCATGACAGATTTTGGAAACTCCTTCAAGACTCTGACTACTCAGAATCTGATACCAGCACAACACTCTCCACCTTGGATGAATTTGAGATAGTAGAGTAACTGCTTCATGGTATTGTCTTCACTAATATGCGGATAATATAGGTGTAAGGTCCTGACACCAGTGATGAATAGATATTTACTGATTAAGTTATATGTTTTGAAATTGAGGGAATGCTCTAAAGGCGGTTTGGTCATTAAGTGAAAATATTGCAGTATCAAAGGCTGCCTCTTTTAATTAATAAGCAGGCACGGAGATTTGAACGTAGTATCTTATAGACTCAAAGCTGAAATACCACTATTGCGGTATCGAGTTGTATGGATACTAGAGGAGAAAACCCGAAATAAATATACCCATCTTCGTCTCATATGAAATCCAGCCATACATATGACTCGTCATATGTGTATGTATTACACGACTTACATACACACATGACTACATAGAATGTGATAACATATCTTCCAACACATCCCCTATGTTTCCTTTCTATCTTCATCAGTCATTACTCAAATAAAACCTGCGATAATCGCTTCGTACATAGATCCAATACATTGTTCTTTGATTCAAGTCTAACTACTTTAATATCTCCTTTCTCACGTAGCTCTCTAACAGAATGGTATCAAACATCGATGATCTTAGTTCGATCTGAGAGGCCTTGGTTCGATCTGAGAGGCCTTGGTTCTCAGTGAGACTTGTTGCCGCTGTATTATCACAATATACGACTGGCATTGTTGTGATACCCAATTATTTCAAGCCTTGTCTAATCTGAACACTTTGATTTGGCGCTAATGAAAGTGTGATATATGCAGCTTCCATTGTTGATTGAGCTAATATGCGTTGTTTCTTGGAGTGCCCCAGAACTGTATGGCAAGAGTGTGTATAATCAATCCAGTGAAGGATTTTCTATTGTCGAGGTTCGTTGCATAGGAACTGTCACTGTCGACCTCAAGAGGAAGAGTCTCTGTATCGCTTCGGACTCTTAGTCCTTTATTCTTTGTACCTTTAAGATAGCAAAGTACTTATTAGGCAGCCATATGGTACATGTTTGTTGGGTTGGATGCAAACTAACTGAGGACGGCAGTCGCATATGCGATGTCTACCTGGCTAGAGTCGGCAGCATACATCAAGGATCCTATTATGGATTAGAGTGTTTTCTGGTTACAGAGTTCCTCGTCAAGAGTACCCTTAACCATTGGTGACTGTGCTTCGATTAGGGGTTTGGCTTCATTTGCATCAGTTATATCAAATCATTCCAGAATTTCTATTATAGATCTTTCCTGGTATAGCTTGATACCAGTTTTTGATCTTTTATTTGGATACTGAGTAGCATAGATGCTTCCTCAGAATTGGTATACTGGAAGTGGGATCGTAGTTTATCAACACACTAGTTGACTTTGGAGCGATTGCCAGTGATGAAAATGTCATCAACGTATATGCAACTGTATAAATCTTTTGCAATTAGGATATATGGATCGAAGTCAGAAACCTTCTGGTTCATCGTTCCTAAGGCTTGGGTAAGGTGTTGGTACCATAAGTGTGGAGAATATTTAAAGCCATAGATTGTTTTCCGTAACTTCCATACTGTTCCTAGTATGCGGTATCCTTCAGGAATTTCTAGATATGCTTCATAGTCTATGTTGCCATACAGGAATGCACTCTTGAGGTCTACTTGTCATAGGAGGTATCTTCTCTTGATTGTTATACTTAACAATACCCGGAATTGCACTAGGCGTGCCACTGGAGTATATACTTCTTCGAAGTCTTCCCCTGGTATTTGGCTGAATCCATTGGCACAATATCTCCCTTTCCATCTTTCGATAGTTCCATCTGATTTGACCTTTGTTTTATATACCCATCGACCTTTGAGAACTCTTTCGGTATTTGGTCTGTTGACTCCCTCTGCAACCTTTCTAGTTTTCAGAACATCTATTTCCTCCTGCATTCCTAATTCCCATTCAGTGTGTTCTTCTGTGTTCATTGCTTCTGTGTAGCTCATGTGGTCAGGCTTGTAGTAGGACAGTTCAACAAAGGATTCCTTGCTCAAGCAGTCTGATGTTGTTGAATTTTCTTGAGTATAGCTTTGCCTTGCATCTTATATTGTAGACTAACTTGTTTGAGTGTTCCTGTCCCTCCATTACCTCGAGTGTAGCTTTTGAATGTTTCATCGCATTTTCACAATTTGGCCTTCAAATCCTAGAGCTTGGCTTTGGCTAGGTCCTTTCGATATTCCTGACCCTTGGTGCTTTGGATTCAGGTACATGTTGATTGTTGTCTTGGAGGATCATCAGGGTATACTCCTGGAAGCTATGTTTCTTCTGCACAGTCTTTGTACTCGACTAGAGGATTACTTTCGTGTTGTTATTCGTTTTCTGGAATAGCTTCTTTTTCCGGAATTGTAGTAGTATTATCTTGATGATATTTGAATGAAACTCCATTCATTATTCCAAACCTGACATCTCTTGCTTCAGTCACCTTATGTCATTTAGCTATATAAATTCGATATACTCTTGTACTGGCACTGTAGCCTATTAGGTGACCTTCTTCAGCTGTAGGATCCAATTTGTTTCTCTTTTTTGAAGGAATGTGTACTGTCGTAGATGTAAACTAAGGACGTAAGTTGTTAATGTTGTGTTTCTTGCCATAAAGGTGCTTGAAAGGTGTTGTATTAATCGTTGACTGCTATCGTCTGTTGTATAGGTAGGTGGCAGTAGAATATGCTTCCCCCTATATAAACCTTCTTTTGACTGGCAACATACATCGTACCATGGTTGTGAGTATATGATTTATTCTTTAAATAACATCGTTTGATTCTGGGTTGTAGGCCGGTTACAAGGTATTGATTGTACCTTTTTCCTTTAGAAAACAAGATACTTTCTGGTTTATATACTCGGTTCCATTTTTGCTGTGAAGAAATTTGTTTCGTACTTCAAATTATGTATGTATGAGGTACCAAAAGTCTTATATTGCAGTCTCAGCTTCATACTTTGAATTTAGCAAGTATAGCCAACAGTATCTGATATAGTCGTCTATGAATATCATGTAATATTCAATTTTTTCCCTAGGTTAGGACTGATATACATCCGCTCAGATCTGAATGAATTTTCCTGAAAGGTTTCTTTGTTTCGATGTCCTTTCCACCTGGTACACTATGTGTTGATTTTTGCTTCTTGAAATTCTTACGAGTAAAGTCTTGAGGTTGGGGAATTGGCTTTGTGTCATTACAGCAATCTCGAATAGTGCTAGGGTGACCAACTACTAGGTGTCTTTCATCACAAGGTATTATAAGAGCCTTCTCATTATGTGTCCTTATATACTACAGCCCATCCTTTTTCTCCACAACCATGAATATCCTTCGATCCTTGTCATATCTTATTTCTCCTTGGTCAATTTCAACTCTTACTCCAACATCATCGATCCTTGATTCAGACACTAAGGAATATCGAAACAATGGTAGATACAGTACTCTTCGGAGTTGAACAGTATGTCAGTATCTGTCCAGCAGTCGCACAGGGATCTAAATGTCTCCTGTTCCTGTTGCTTGATGAGTCCTACCATCTGCTGTTACTAAGTTTGCTTTGGCAGGTGATAGGTTTAGGAAGTCACCTTCATTTGGTAATATTTGGTTAGTGGCTCCTGAATAACAAAGCTAAAAAATTGTTATCCCCCTATTACCATCATTCGCAATTTGTTGAGAGTTGGTCATCAACACAATAACGGTAGCATCGGTAAGATTTATCGATTTTGGTACCTTATTGCGAAACTTTCTCTGCATGTCTCTTTTGAGACTATGGCAGTCTTTGAGGTAATGATTGTCCCTCTTCTTGTCGCGCACTTTGCACCAGGAATAGAACTTAGTTCCTTTTTGTTGCCTTAGTATGCATAGCACTTTTTCATCTTCCCCCTGTTCCATTTTCTCAGCTGCCCTGCTGATGAAAAATTCTCTTATGTCTACATAACAGTCATCTCCTCGTGTAGCCAGCATATCACATAGATATCCATTTTGGTCCTTTATTGAAAGCAGGAAGAATGCTCCTTTGGTGGCTTCTGATTGAACTACTGCTTTCAACATGGTTTAGAGGTCATTAGCCTTTTTACCTTTCGGGGTTGAACATAGTTGAGATAGGCAGTTCCAGGCATTTTCGAAATTCAAGATATGTTCAGAGATGTTTTTACTGGGAGTGAGTTTGGTGAAGATGTTTTCAAGAAGGATCAGGTTTGTAGACAGTGGTTCTTTGTCACACCGGTCCCTTAGGGACTGCCATGCCTCTGAGACCAAGTTGTAGCAGGTGATATCTGCTGTGTAGGTGCCAGGTACCTGGTATAGGAATTACTTTGCTAGTTCATCTCTCTTGTTCCAGTCCTTGGTCTCTTTTGAGGAGGAGGTTCCTGCTTCTTCTGGCTCATGTAGTTCTGTTGAACCGTCAACCATATCCTAATAATCGCATAAGTTGCAAGCTGTTTTCCACATTTGTGCTCATGACTGGTAGCCATGTTGTCCTTCCAATTTTGGATAATATTTTAAGGTAAGGGACACTCGTCCGACTGTTGAGTCTATTTGTGAGGCATCTTCTGTGGACATATTGGCAGTTAACGTGGGACAGGTCCAATATTACTCAGATTTGTATTGGGAGGAAATGGGTTTTGTCTGTGGATATTTCAAAGACTGTGCAATCTTTTCATCGCGAAGTACTCAAACTGATATCGAAATTCGTCACAACAGAATGGGAGTATGTTGGTTTCTGTGTGTTGAGTTATGGGAAACGGTCAGAATCTCCAACAGCCAGGACAGTCAATGCTTCATGTAAGGTCAAAATAAGCTCGGTATTCGTCACTGGTTAAATCGTGTAGTACAGGTGAGGCTTTGGCTATGATTTAGTTTGTTGGGTATTCAGGTGAGTCGTAGTAGATTTGTAGTATTTGTTTCCTGATCTTACTCTCTTCCTGTTGTTGGTATTTTGATTATCATGGCTCTTGTAAGAAGCTTCTTTCAATAATTTGATTTTGATTATCTCATATATTCTCTGTAAATGTACATTAACCTGCATGGAGCGCTAGCTATGGCATAAATAAAAAATTAATTTCAAACGTGCTAAACAAAAGAAATAACCACACAAGTTCTCCCCTAGTGATGACCATACCGTCACCGCGTCCAACAATGGCGACCAATTCACAAAGTATAGAATGAAATGAAATTAAAAGAAATCATAACTGCAAGGAAACATATATCAGGAAAGGAAACTACTCAGTCTGAGTCATAATTGGAGGAGGATGTGTCAACGCTAGAGAAAACCGCTTGCATGGTTGGTGGGAAGTTGGTACATGTGGCGCGGATGTAGGTGGTGAGACCTAGGATCATGTCCAGGTCAGCCCAAAGTGGAGAGCTATGTTCCATCCAGGATAGCTTCTGAAGGTAAAGCTGGCATTCTTGGGACTTGGAGGGACAGTGGTAAATTCTATACACAAAGGTTTCATCACCTGAGTCACAGGAAGGACAGGTGGGTGAACGATCGGCATCGCTCCATGAGGGTTGCGCAGTCAGATAACTCTTGCCAGCACGCATCAGATGTATTCTCCCAGCTGTAAAGCGGTCGAAGCCCATGAGGGCATGTGGGCGGAGGGACGGCTTATACTGGTAGTAAAGTGGGGGTGGGGACAGAAGTGTCCAATCAGCGAGGAGGTCCTTTCTCCAGTCCTCCTTGATCAGTTTGTAGGAGACGGAGCCCGGGATTGGAGGGGGGTGGGGCAAGGACTGTGCCTGGTTGGAGGTGGGAGTTTATCTGTGGGAGTTTGAAGCCGCCCTGTGTCATCTTGAACAAGAGGTAACATATCCCATCGATAGGTAGGTGAGAGCGGACGGCGGAGATGGGCCTTGGTTGGTTCAAGCGGAGGGGGATATAGTTACTCATTAGGCCGCGAAGGAGGGGGTGGGAGGAGTCCCCTGCCCTAAAGTTGGAGAAGGATAGAAATAGTGGAGGCAGCCGGGCTGCGGCTGGGTTGATCTTGCAAGGAGAGCAGGCAAGGCGTAGTGCAGCCATCCAGCGGCGATGGGGGAAAAGCGAGTTGAGGGGTGGGAGGCAAGCCTCACACGGTAGGATGGACACAGGAGTCGATGAGAAGCAGTTGGTGACCCAACGTTGGACCTTGCTCCAAAAAACTTCCATCTTCCCCATCATGGCAGTGTTGGGGATAAAGAGGTCAGCCCTATAAGAGAGGATGGGTAGGAGCAGGCCAATAGCCAGCCTGCGGTTCAGGTAGGGGACTATGCCGATGCCCGTGGGAGAGAGTTGTCTTATGAGACCAAAGGCCCCTTGGGCAAGGGCTAGCCTTTTGAGGAAGTGCGTGGAGGTTTCCATCGAGGGTGAAAACCAGTATCCTAGCCATCGGACTGTGGGACAAGAGTCAAAGAGTCTCCCATCAAGAGAGACAGGAGCCAGTGATGTTGGAGAGCAGTCCCTTGGAGGGCGCCAGTGTATGAGTTCGGTTTTGGCCACTGAGAAGGGCACCCCAAATGGGGTGGCCTTCCTGCAGAGGCAGGTAAAGTAGTGTTGAAGAAGCTGTGTGTTCCTCCGGTATTACCCAGACTCAACAGTAACAGTATCATCATCAACATAAGAAAATATAATCCCCTTGGGGATGGACAAATGAAGGGAAGATAGATAAATTAAAAATAACAATGGAGAAATTGGGGAACCCTGGGGGGCACCCACTTGAACAGGCAAGATAATATTAGAGGAGCCTTGAAAAATCAAGTGGAACTTGCGGTCAGTCAAAAAAGAACGCACCGAAGAAACCATATAAGGAGATACACCTTTAGTGCGGAGTAGGGTAGATAAACAAGTAGAGGAAATATTATGAAAGCCTCCCTTGATGTCAAGGAATGACTAAAGCGCAAGAGGCACTTCGATATTTATATCCCATATCTGAGTATTCGTGGAGTACTTCTAACTTTGATATTTCAATATACATCCCACAGTTTCCATCCATCAATCCTAAGTGCAAGAAATGTTTGACCGAGAGAATATTACCCAGGTAGCTTATCGATACATCAGAACTTCTTTATTTCCAGATGGTGTGAACTATTTCTCAGTCAGAGATGTCGTTCCTTATCCTGCCGCTTAGCCTTAGGTAGTCTATCATCCAATTTGCCTATAGTTTCTTACAACTCCTAGTGACCACGTAGTTGGTGACCTATCTGGATACTACTGGCTTTCCCAGTATCTTGCTGATGGCTTCCTGGATGACTTAAGACTTAAAATTAGTCCAATACTGTATCGTATTACTATGCCTCTCCTTATCAACCTGTTGTGATAGGTCCTTGGACCAATATAGGCATGTTTTGAGGTTCTGAGTGGGTTCTCATGTTTCTCCAAGAGCATACTTATCTAATTCTTATTTTTGCATGTAGTGTACCGACACTCTTGGTACATTCCTGCGAAGGCTGTACAGAATAGGCTTAAACTCAGCGAACACAGATCCTGTGCACTTGATTCGAGTTAAATTGGGTCGTCCAAGTCTCCCTCTTCATATACCCTATGTACAGCTACCTGTCAGACAGACGGCGACGACATATGTGCTGTTACGAGAGGGGTGCCAATTTTCGGTGTCAGGGTGAGGGGACACTTTTTACTGTAGGCTCTGCAGGTGATGTGCGGGCCCAACAAGGGGGCTGGAGGGGTATGAGTAGTATCTCAGCCCAATTCTTCAATGAATTCAGTGCTGGATTCTAGTACCTTGTACCCATGTGCCCAACATAAGCTCGCTCCCCAGAGCAGTCATCTCGAATCGTCCTTTCCCTAAGGTTACCATCTCTTATCATAACCATCAAAAATAAATACAAAATCTAAAAAAAAAACACTAATACATGTCCATATTTTGAACTCGACTTGGTAGGGTAAAAATCCTGCCGCGTTTGCTTAGCCACGCTAGGAAAACCTTTTCCTTCTATTTCAATATCTGCCTGCTTTAGTATATGCAGATTCTCCCTATGAATTGCCTCCACCAATTCCTATGCATGCTCTCTGTAGTGTGGTGGTTTCTAAGTATTTTTTATCTTGAAAACAACCAGTCAACTTCACAAAATAGCCTAACTCACATATCAATCGGTTGCGACCCTGTACCCTTCTGGGGTAAGATATTATTTCGCTCTTCATGATTCTCTCGATCTCCCATTCCGGATCTTAATCGATTTCCTCAAGTTCGCGGGGTGGCTACTCCCTTCCTGGCCGATTGGATATCTGTTAGGGTTCCAGCAAGGATACGTGGAATATTGTATATATCTTCCATCTTGGCGATATTTCTAGTTTATAGGTGCGTTCTCCCCTTATATCTAATACTTTTAACACCTCATACGGCTTTGGACTAAGCTTCTTAGAAGGTCATTTAGTGTATATGTTTTTTGCATTTAGCATTACCAGGTCCCCGACTGTGATGTCCGGTTGCTGCCTAGCCTTACGGTTGTAATACTAGCTTATATTTTCCCGTGTTTGTTCCAAAGCTTCTCTGGCTGGTTGGTGTATTGCTTGAATCCAGTGCGCATATAGCTGGGCACCCGGGTTTTGGGCTTCGTGTTGCTTCATCCATTCCGTTTGTAGATACCATCAATAATTTGTGTAGAATGGTAACATGCCATGAGCATTCGTTACTGAATTGTTGTAGTCATGCTCGGCTAGTTGTAGCAACTGGTACCAGTCTGTTTGATTACTATTGACAAAGTTCCTATGGTATCCATCAAGCACTTGGTTGGTCCTTTCTGTTTGTGCATCAGTTTGTGGGTGGTAGGCAGTTGACATCTTTCGTTTTATCGTTAAGGTTTTGCATAGGGATTCTCAGAATTCTCCCTAGAACTTTGCATCCATCTTGAAGATGATTTCGGCTGGATGTCCATGTAGCTTCTAGACTTCCTTCAAGAATATGTTTGCAACAACCTTAGCAGTTGCATTATTTTCCAGACCTATAGTGAGCCATATTTGTAAACCTATCTACGACTACTATAATTTGTAGTCCTCCTTATGACTCTGGTAGTTGTGTGATGAATACAGTCAATATGGATGATCAAGCAGCAAACAGAACTTCCAGGGACTGTTGCAGACCGAACATCGCATGATGTGGAGATTTATTATGTTGACATTCATCACATGACCGTATATAGTCATTGATCCATGCTGTCAGTCCTTTCTAGTGAAAGTCCATAGTAACTATTTCCTCAGTCTTTTCCTGTTCAAAGTGTCCTGCTACCTTACAGTTATGGCAACCTTTGGCTATAGTTGTCTGCAGCTGTTCCTTATCTGGAATGTAGAGGTGATTCTAATAGTAGATCAATCCTCCTCTTACCGCCCAGTGAATTGGTAGTAGTTTGCTCTCGTTTGTTACTGTTTCGATTTCCTGCTTGCGTTCCTGCAGGTCTTGATTGTTCTGTCCTGCCTCTTCAATAGTTACTAATAATGTCTGGTTATATTTCCTAATTTCGACCATGGACATTATTGCATTATACATTAGGAGTATCCCTTTGTCTTGTGACATTTGCTGGTCTATTTTATCGAGAAACTCATTTCTAGCGTGGTCCACTTGTAAGTTGGCAACCAGTACCTAGGTCTGCATTGCAGTGGATCGACCTGGTGATATATCTGTACTTCTAAATCCACCTTTGCCTCTTGCAGTGTCTTCAAGTCTATCAACTTCCCTCACCTCAGCTATGTTTATATTCTCAATGATCATTTGTGCCATACGGTCCCCTTTACGGACCTGACAATCTTGATTTCCATGCTTCATTATGATAACCTTGACTTCCCCAGTATAGTCAGCATGGATTACTCAGCTGCCAATGCTGATCCGGTATTTAGCTGCCATTCCACTTCACGGTACTAAGTAGGCAAATGTTCCCATTGTTAATCCAATGGCGATTCCTGTCTCAACCAGCTGTTGTCCATTAGCTGGGATTAGGAAATCTACTAGTGCATACATATCATATCCGGCTGTTAGTCAGGACCTGTTCATAGGTATTCGTCTCTTTGGAGATAGCAATTTTCTCTGCAAGGAACCTGTAGTTTCAGTGTCAATTACTTTCTTCCCTCTCTAGTTGTTTTAACTGCACAAGAGTGATTTGGAAGTGTAACGGCTTGAGTATTGACTGTTCACTATGCACAGCTCCCTCTGCTCGATGGTACTCCAGCCATCGGCTGAATACATCCTGCTTTCCACCTTGTTTTCCTAGTCGATAGACAATTTTGAAATTGTAGTTCGCCAGTTGCTGAGCCCACCTATTCATTGTGGATTCCACACCTTGGTTGTAAGGAAATTCTGCAGATTCTGATGATTAGTATAAACATTTACTGGTTTTGCTGTTCCCACCAGGCACTGTTTCCACTGTTTGAATGCTTCCAGAATCACAACTAGCTCCTTATCATGGATCTCATGATTTCCTTCAGCCGGGCTCAGTTTTCGTGAGAGTAATGCCACCGGATGTAGCTTTTTGTTCTTAAACTGTGATAGGACACACCCTAGAGCAAAATCGCCAGCATCGGTGTCCATTATGCTCTCTCTCTTTGGGTAAAAATGGCAGAGTATTAGGGCTCAAATTAATTTTTGTTTTAGTTCCTCAAAAGCCGCATATTGTTCCAGCCCCCAGCTAAATTTTCTGGGATCACCCTTCAACCTTTCCATAATTTCTTTGCCGATTATAGAGAAATCCTTAATAAAATGTTAGTAAAAATTGGCAAAGCCAATGAATATTTGCCCCTCTTGCACAGACCTTAGTGCCTTCCAATTCTGGCTGCTTTAAACCTTTCTTTCACTCATGGTGACACCAACGATTGCTACAATATAACCCAAAAACTCAACTGTCTCTAGGTGAAAAACCGACCTGGTGGTTGATACCACTAGATCATATTCTTCCAAGTGAGAAAGGACCTTCTTAACCAAGTCAATATGTTCCTTTTCTGTTTTGAAGTAGATTAGGATATCGTCAAGGTATACCACCACCCCATGGTCTAAAAATTCTTGTAGAATTTTGTTCAACAAGACTGGAAAAGTGGCCGGTGCCTTCACTAGCCGTGCATGGCATCACTTTGTATTCAAAGTGGCCGTATCAGGTCCGAAATGCTGTTTTCCACTCATGTCCTTCTTTTATTCTCTGCAGGTGATAGCTGTCTTTTAAGTTGAGTTTAGTGAATATTTGGGCCCCAGTCACCTGTTCTCGAAGTTCGTTCATGATTGGTAACTGGTATTTGTTTGCTACTGTGAGTCATTTTAACTGTCGGTAATTCACATAGAGCCTCATTGACCCGTCCAGTTTAGGAACAAATACAATTGGTTCCCCTGCAAGAGATTTGCTTTCCATAATTTTCACCTGATCCTGCATTTGCTTCCGGTATTTGCTTAGCAAATCTAGCTGGTAGGCTAACATAGGATATATTGGGCCCTATGGCGGTACATCACTGTTTATTATATCAATTGTGTGGTCGAAGATTATTCTTCCCACTAGTTTTTCTACTGTTTCCGGTGCAAAAACTCTTTTGAATACATGGTATTCCAGAGGCATTTTCAGGAACTCAGTCGCATCTGGTTGCGTAAAAGATGGACCCTTGATTCTTCTGATATACCGGGCCTCTGGGTCATTGGCCACGGTTTCGTCCCATCCAAATGTCAAGTATATGCCTCTATAGTTAACATGACTATGACATTTTTCATCTTTAAATATTTATTTTTGCGCATCCTCAATGTACTCAATTAGATGTTCTTTATGCCACCAGCCAAAAGGGATAATAAGGTCATATTTGCCGATATTGGCAATTTTGCAAGATATTTGAGATCGATGGGGATTGATCTAGATTTCTAACAGGATAGGATATGTATAGTGTTTTCCCCTGATTAATGCCTTTGTTCCTTCACCGGTACAAATGTACAAGCTATGTGTGCCTGTGTGATATGGTAAGCAGTGTTTGTTCACTAATTCTTGGTTAATTTGGAATATATTAGATCCTGAGTCTAATACTATACGAATTTGGATCCGTTCTCCATTGGCTTTAATGGTTCCCTTCCTTCTGGGCAAGAAGAATAAGGCGGGGCTGGTGCCTCTGTTTTGTTTCTTTTGTTATGGCCACTTGGGGCTTGTGCGGGTCTCTTGTATGACATGTTTGTTGTTGTGGTAACTAGGGTGTTTATTACCATGCACGCACGGTATTGACTATTTAAGCCTCCTCAAACAAAATAAAATCTCTGTTTTTAGTGTACTGGGCAGCCCACTACCAGTGCTATTTACCCCTTGCTGAAGGGTTCCCATACACCTGCCTTTACCTAACTGGAGCCAAAATTGTATCATTAGATGATAGTCAGCTTTCTTGTGCTCAGGGAATTCTTCGCGTATCGCGTCAATTACCTTATGAGTCTATCATTCATAATATGTCCACAAAGCTGGAGTCCTGGTTCGGGACTGATTTACCCGGTTCCATTTAGTGTGTGAACCAGATAGGAGTAGTTTCTCATTCTCTTCCAACTTTACTTTTTCTTGATGTTCAGAATCCTATTCCGTTTGTTCAATTATTCCTTAGTCCAGTAGACCTGTTATATATTTTCGTTTCTTGAAGGTTTCTCTTGATCCAGGCATTACTCATTTCTCCTTGTCATTCTTATGAAGTCCCTTGTCAGCACTAGTCTGTCTACTCTTCTTGTAGCTCTGGTAAGGAATTAGACCTTTATAAGGATATGGGTTTAATTGACTGTATTCCGTACTAAGGTCCGATATACATCAATTGTTGCGCTGCTCTTTCTTCTTTTTGAGCATCAGGTTCCCAGAGTTAGTCCTGGACTAGAATGATCTGCCGTCTAAGTTAATTGCTTCTTGCTCGCTAGTCATTCTCAGGTTTATATTACTCCTGTAGGTATAGATTGCTTTTAGTGACTCTCGCTTGGCTCTAAGTTTCCCAGGGAGAAGCGCAGAATACGTGCCAGTAGGACCTTGCAGAGGTCGAGCCCACTTGTGGATTTCAGTTTTGGTAAGGGGTCCATAACCGCGTTCCTGATCGCCGTTACTGCCAGTGCCTGTAAACCTTATTTTAGGTTTCATCTATGTAATCCAGTTCCCAAATTCTTAGTTAGTTAACTTAGTTCACCCTTATTGTAGATGCCGTTTACCCCTTTGTTGCTGTGGTTGCCAGGGGTCGTCGATATTGGGTTTGAACTTTCCCCGTTTTTGTCCTATAACCGATAAATGTGCCTGTTTCCTACAGAACTTCCAAATATTGTTGGCTAAAGTGTAACGTGTGCATTGATTAGCTTTCTTTCACTCATCAATTTTATCCTTAGGTATTCCTTTATGAGCTTCTACCCATTTTGTGTACTCAACCTTTCCTTCAGCGGGGGCTTTTTTCCCTTTTTCCTCTAGTTTTTTCAATTTGTAAGCAGCTTTTGCAGCCGCTGTATAAGTTTTTCACTTTTTATTCCTAGCTGTGGTCTTGCTGGGGTTGGATTCCTCCTCCCATTTTCTTTTCAAGGAGTAACTTTTTCACTGGTTTATTTTCTCTGAATAGCACATGTTGTTCCTTAAACAATTCTTCCGTCTTGGTAACTCAGCGGACTCCCTTGATCTATTCACTATCCCAGTCAAGATTTTCATGTGATAGCTTACACATAGCTTCGATACGGAGTTGCTGCAGAATTATAGTTCTCCAAGCGATCCCCGCTACTTCTACCTTGATGTTAAAGTTTTCTATAGTGAGTAGATACTTCTCTATATCCCCTGTGTACCTATCCTTCTCCATCTCGGCTAAGGCCTTTTGCACCTTGTGCAGTACTGAGATTTGTTCTGTAACTTCAGCCCGGACCGTAATCCAGATATTATTACCCTCATGTTTTGAGAACCCGAGGTCCTTGGTCATTTTCTTCCGGTAGGTAATGGCGAAAGGGGCCACCTCGTTTTGTTCCATTCTTCCTAAACCATACTTGATGTATTCTTCATCGTCTTCCGATTGCTATTGGTTTCTTCCAAAGTAGTCCTCACAGTTTAGTAACAATACTCGCACATCTTGAGTAAGCTTATTCTCAAACTCGAAAGGGGGCTCAGCCTGCCATTTGTTAGTACCGGCTAATGCTTGTCCTAGTCGGTCCACCCATGCCTCAGGTTCAGAGTCGAACCATCTTTCTGGCAATGGTCTTCGTGATGGCTCAACACCCTTTTTTGTTAGGCCACCTCCGTCTTCCGAGCTGGGGTCATCATCGCCTAGGTTAGGTGCATTCACTGGTAGAGGCAGTGGTTGTCCTTTCCCAGCATTGTTATTACCTATACCATGATCCACTCCTTTTCCATTGTCTTGAAAGGGAATAAATGGGAATTCTTCCATTCGGTCAGCTGTGGTCCGTTTTTCCAACAAAGAATTTTCCTCTGGCTGTAGTTCCACTGTTTCCTACACACTAGGTGGGTTTCTGGAAACTTGAAGTAGTGTTACTGCCTCCCTTATTCGCGCCAACATATGACTCATTTAGTGTAATGCTGCATTCTGCCTTTTGTCATTGGCTTCTCTCTCAATGCGTTCTTGTTATAATCGTTGGTGGAGTTCCCTTCACTCCAGTCTTGTCTACTCATGTTCTTCCTGTGCTACGACCGGCCTTTGCAGAAGTTCATCTCTTTGACGTGCTAGGACTTCTTCCAATTGGCGATCTCAGTTTAGAGATTCTTGCCCTGTTGCACAGATGTTAGCATGAAGTTGAGTACTCTCTGCTTTTTGGTATGTAGCCCGTTGTTCCTGAGCTCGTAACTTGGCCTCCAGCTTCTTAGTGGTTGCTGTTTGCAGGGTGATCGTCTCTGCTGCCAGCATCTCTAATCCAATATAGACCTGTTTTAGCTCTTCTCTCATTATTTGTTCACCCAGTGTAATACAGTTTGCATGGTGGTGAAGTTGGTCTGCCTATGGCTGCACTTGAATGGATAGTTCATTGTAGGCCAGATGAGTATTGTCGACTAATTTACGCAAGGTTCAGTCAAAATTGCCCTTGGCTATTTCCATAGATTCGGCTAATTTTTCCAATCCAGGGTTTCTGGTATCAGGAGGTCCAGGGTATCTTGAACGTGTGCCGGGGGCTGACTTTCTCACTCCACTATGCTGTGAGAGGTAGTGGAGAGCCAAAGGTGATCTGGAGTGTCCAGGTGCATGGTCAATTCCCACAAGATATACTTCTTCGATATCAGACATAGCCTTATCTGTATAGACCATTAATTGCTGAGAGGACATTGTTTAGAAGGAGAGTGGATGTCTCCCTAATCCCCAGACGGAGGTTGTAAAGGATATGTCTATGAAGAAAGAACTGGAAGTTCCACTTTCTTCTCTGTTGTGGTCAACGAGCGGGTACCACCAGCAGGATGGCCCATATTGTTCTTTATAGATTTCAGTGAAATCCTGGTGTGTAGGCACGAGTTTAGGGTCAGTGAACCATCAGGGTTCATAAGGGTTCGGTAGGAATTCGATCTCCGGGAAGGAGTCATAAAGGATGGTTTCAATTAAGAGGATGAAGTTATTTGGACGAGGTTCAAAAAAAGACTCGTCGAGGAGGTGGAATCAGATATGAGCGTGTGTGAGTCCTCTGGTATGACTTCGAGATATCCGACAGTCATTTATTAAGCCTTGGTAACACGGAGAAAGATCAATATTCTGTTAGGCGTAGTCGATTCTGAGGGCAAGCGAATCGAACTAGGCTTGTAACTTTCTTCGTAAAATAGACATTGTCAAGAAAGGATCGTAGGTAAAAGAGTCTGAGTAAAACTTATAATATTGACAAGATCTCTTCTCTATTGATTGATGATGGCTAAAGCTCTGGAGATACCTCAATATTTATATCTCACGTCTTAGTGTTCACGGACTACTTCTAACTTCTATATTTTAATATACTTCCAACCATTTCCATCCTTCAATCCTTAGTGTGAGAACCTTTTGACCCTGAGAATATTACCACCACAGCTAATCGATACCTCAGAGCTCTTTTATTACCTGATGGTGTGAACCATTTCTCCGTCGGGGATGTCGTTCCTTATTCTGCCACCTAAACTTAGGTAGTCAATCATGGAATTTACCAATAGTTTGTTAGAACTCCTAGTGGCCACCTTGGCTGGTGACATATCTGGATACTACCGGCTTTCCCGGTGTCTTGCAGATGGCTTTCAGGATTACTTAAGACTTATGATCAGTGCAATACAGTATCGTATTGCCATGCCTCTCCTTATCAACCTGCTCCAATAGGTCCTTAAACCAAACTAGGCATGTTTTCAGGGTCTGTGTGGGTTCTCATATTTCTCCTATCGCCCACTCAGCATATTCTCATTTTTGCGCAGAGCCTCCCGTCACCTTCGGTCCAATCCAGCAAAAGCTGTACTGAATGGGCCGTAATCCTACGAACACAGACCCTGGGCACATGATTCCATTTGCACCTGGTCGTCTGAGCCTCCTTCTTCATATACCCGGTGGACAGCATCCAGTCAGAGAGACGGCCATGACGTATATTGTGTTACAAGAGGGACACCAATTGTCAGTTTTTTAGTGAGGGGACAGTTTTTACTGTAGGCGCAGCAGGTGACGTATGAGCCCAACAAGTGGGCCGGAGGTGTATCAGTAGTATCTCAGCCCAATTTTCGTATAAATTCAATTCTAGATTCCAGTTCCTTGTGCCCATGTGCCTAATACCTTGCTATGCTGCCTCTGTTAGCATGTTCTTGGACACAATGTTTGCACTTTGTTAAGTTTTCCTAACTACAACCTTTTATATTTAAAGAGCCTGCAATCCCTTAAGGATTCAGACTCTCAAGCCTTACAGGTCCATCATCTTTAATACTAGAAGTTTAACAGTCACTCTATTAGTTCCATACCTTTTACCTTGTGTATTGGAAACTTATATATCGATGCTTATCCCCCTATCCTAATAGTATCTTCAAGTCCCTTTGGGAATCTGGATACTTGGGAGTAGGTTACAAAAGGTATTTATAAAGAAACAAAATGAAAGACTGTTCGCAATGCTGGAATTGATAGTTGATTAAACTCTCTTAACGGAATAAGTTGAGATCTCAGATCAGCTTCGCGCGAGTTATACTACTATTAGGGATGTTGGCACAATTGGCTGGCTTTCTCTACTCGTGCCAAGGTTGCGGCGTTTGGCCGCAACCCCCGCATGTTCGCAGGCTCACAACCGGGGGCACTCATACTGAGTGCCTCACAGCTCAACATCACTTTGTGGCTCAACATCACTTTGTGGCTCAACATCACTTTGTGGCTCAACATCACTTTGTGGCTCAACATCACTTTGTGGCTCAACATCACTTTGTGGCACCAGAGCACTTTGTGGCTCAACATCACTTTGTGGCTCAATACAGCTCAGAAGAGTAACATAAC
>QFET01015682.1:0-24039 GCA_003316355.1 Tuber calosporum | reverse complement strand
GGAGGCCCCCTCCCCTACTCCTTCCTCACATCATTGGTCGGGCTTTGCCCGCTAATGTCTCGCGCCCACTCTTCCTCCCCCTCCCCTCCACTCCACTCACTTCTGTCCTTGGTCCAACACAACAGCCTTGGGAGCTGGGATGTGTTTCTTGCCTTGTTTAATTCCTTTGCGGGCTTGTCGCTCACTCTTTCTGTTGTTTGTTTACAGGATCCCGCTGTTTACAGGGCCCGCCTTCCTACCTTCTGTGGGTTTTCTTCCTTTCACCCACCCACTTTGTCTTCTGGTTCCCCTAGGGTGGTGTTTTATGTTTCTGCTCCTTTGCTCAAGTCCTGTATTATTCTTCCTGTGTTTTGTGGTAGGCGGGATGTCATGGGCTTGGATTTTTTCCAGTGCACTACGGCCTTAGGGTTTTCCTTTTCTCGTTTTCGTATCTTGAATTCCTATAGTACTTGGTTTTCTCCTTCTTCTCCTCGCCGCACTGTTCCTCCCTCTGTTGTATTTCCCTCGTTTTATTTCCCTGTTTTAACCCTGGGAGATCTCAATATTGACCTTCCTGCTGCAAACCCCTGCACGACTTCTCTCATCAGGAGCTTGCAGCCTCATCCCCGTATGCTGACAGGGCCTCTGCCTTGGGTTTTTCACTCTTAAACACTCCTGGTGTCTTCACTCATTCCTGTTGGGTGGCTCTTCCCGCTCTAGTGTTATCGACCTTGCATTTGTTTCCCCTGCACTTGCCCCCTATTTTCAACTATGGGATACTCCCCTTCCCTCCACTGGTTCTGACCATGTTCCTATCTCCATCACCTTCAGTCACCCTTCAGCAGCCACTCCAGCTCCGGCCCCTAACTGGGCTTTAACACAGTGGCCCGCACTGGAGGTGGAGCTTGAGGTGTTTTCTGTCCCTATGCCCCCCTCTCTCCCGACGGCCTCCTCCTTAAGTACCTGGTTCGCCTGTCACTCTACCCGCCATACTTCTCTCCTTAAGGAGCACACCCCCTTGTCCCGCCCTTCCCTTCACGCCACACCCTGGTGGTCTCCTGTACTCTCTACTCTGCAACAGGAGTTCCACTCTGCCTCTCGAATGGCTAGACGCCCTGACCGCCTCCCTGGTACACAAGACGCTACCCACCTTTCTAAGCGTGGGTACTTTAAGGCGATTAAGGCTGCAAAGAGGGCCCACTGGTCTGACCTCCTCATGTCAACCACCCCCCGCACTATTTGGACCACTAGAAGGCTGGCCCTTGGCCGCCCCACCCCTCGTTTTCCCTCCCTCCCAGGGGCCAATACCCCTAAGGGCATGAACCAGGCCCTCCTTGAACATTTTTTCCCTCCTCACCCTTTTGTTTCCCTCCCCTCCATTCTGGGCCCATACAGGGACTGCCCTCCCAGCACAGCTGGGGAAGTGGCTTCCAACCTAGCTCGCTCTTCCTCCTCCTCCGCCCCTGGTCCAGACACGATCCCGTATTCTGTCTGGAAGAAGGTACACACTGTCCACCCGTTGATTCTCACCCATCTGCTCCTCCCGCTCCTGCAGTTTGGCTTCCACCCTCCTTCTCTGAAAATGGCAAATGGGATTATTCTTGATAAGCTCGGCAAAGACTCTTATGATTCTCCATCTTCCTTTCGCATTATTGTTCTTCTTCAGATACTTTCCAAGATCTTGGAAAGGGTTGTCGCCTCCCGCCTGGAGCCCATCGCCCGCGCCTTTGGGCTCCAGAGTCCTAACCAGTGTGGCTCACTTCCTGGTCTTTCCTCCTTTGATGCCTGTGCTTCCTTGATTCACACTTTCCGCTCCTTTCAACGTCCACGCCACAAGGTCTCCACCCTCTTCATTGATATTAAGGGTGGTTTTGACAATGTCGACTCATCTGTTTTGGCCGAGTCCCTTAAGAGAAAGGGGCTCAATCACTATCTTGTGGCCTGGGTCAGGTCTTTCCTCACTGGTCGCACCTGTTCCCTACTGTTCTAAGGTTCTCCAAGGACCTTTTCCACTGTTTCCGTCGGCACCCCTCAGGGGTCCCCTATGTCTCCTTTGTTGTTTGATATTTATGTTTCTTCTTTGCATTTTTCGGTCCCTAGGGGGCATATTCTTTCCTATGTTGATGATTTTGCCATCACCGTGGCGTCTCCTTCTTATCGGGGCAATGTTCGCTCCCTACAGCTCATTTACTCCCGTCTGAAGCGTAGGGCCACCATTCGTCGTGTGTCCTTCTCGGTCCCCAAGACTGAGCTGATGCATTGGAGGACTCCACATCAGTGGGGGGCACTGGATTTCTCTCAATCGCTATTGATTCACTTTTGTTCTCCCTGCAGTCCCAAGTCCGTTGGCTGGGTTACTGGTTAACCCCTTCCCTCCCACTCACGCTCATTTTTCCCGACGCCTCTCTCTTGCCCTGGGTGCTTTTTCCACTGTTCAGCGGCTGTCACCCCCAGGGTCTGGCCTCTCCCCCCATCTGTGCTACAGGCTGACCGTCTCCCTTCTGTTACCAATCCTCCTCTATGGACCAGAGCTTCTGGTGCCCTCCCGCTCATTTTTGGACCGAATGGAGGTTTTTTGGCATTCAGTTCAGCGATGGGTCACTAACTGTTTCTGATACACTCCCACCCCGATCCTCTCCGCAGAAGCCTGCCTCCCCCCAGTTGCCTCCTTGACCAGGCACCATCGCCGCCTGGCCCCCCTCCGGCTGGTGTCTTTCCTGCCCTCCGCCAGTCCTGCTGCAGCTCGCCTTCCTCCTGACTTTCCTTCACTGCTACAGTTCCGTGCACCAGATTCATTCCGACACCTGTGTAGGTGTCTGCCCGCCAATGTTATGCCCCTGAGCTGGCGGACGTCCCCCCCTACACCCCCGGTACGCACACACCACCCAATTGATGCTCTGGCTCATCTGGCACTACCGCTCTTGGGCTCTTTGTCCTTTGCCCCATTGATTAGGACGGATCTAGTATCCTTTCCCCCCCCCCTACCGCCTGCAACAGCCATGACCTCTGCCTAACGTGTTCTGTGCCGGAAGGCCCATGATCTTCTCATGGATGCCTGGCTCAGGACCGCTCCTCCTCCCGAGTATTGTCATTTCCCCAGGCGCCTGTCGCCTCACCCCTTCATGGGCCTTGGGAAGTTCATTGCTGGGCGCGTGCATCAGATGCGCTCGCACAAAAGCTACCTTGCGCCCCACCCCTCCTGATTTTCCGTTGGCCATCCTACACTCTGCCCCCGTTGTGGGGAGGAGGATGAGACTTTCAGCTACGCCATCCTACGCTGTCCCTCAACGGCCCTTGAGCGGTGACGCCACCTCCTAGGTGTCACTGACATTAGCCCTGAGGCCCCTCTCTGGTCCTCGCTCCCGCTCCTTCTTGCCCTCGGTCGCTTTATCCGCGAGACGGGCACCGCCTTCCCCCCCCTTATGCCTGCCCCTGTGCGCAACTCCCCCTCCCCAATGATCTTCCCCTCTTCCTTGCCTCCTCCGTCGGCCCTCTCCTTCATTCTTCCTCTTCTCCTCAGCCGTTTTAGCTGATATTTTCATTGGCTTGGGTCTGCTTTGGTGTTTGTGGTTGTGCTTCCTTTTGTGTTACAAGTTGGCCCTGGGGTCTTAGTTTGTTTCATTTACTTTTTGATTAACCGTATGTGGTGACATGTCTTATGCAAGGCATTACTAGGAGCTTTAGGAGTGTTCTTTCCTTTGTTTGTTCGTTTTGAATTTAAGGTTTTCTTTACGCCATATCTCACGATGCATGCGAGTTCTTGTACCTTAACAAGCAATACATGATAAAAAAAAAAAAAAAAAAAAAAAAAAAGACATAGATAGCTAGCTCTTCACGCAACCACCTAAGTTACTTCCTATGTTATACTTTTACTATTAGTTCAATCAATACTTTATTCTTATTGCGACCATCCGTTTATATCACTGACCGAAATGTGATTTGAGGAACGTATCATTAAGGAGTAGTCGCACGGGCTAGGAGTGAGAGGACTCCGCGTTCCCAAGGCGATATAAGGCTACGAGACCCGTCGAGTGGTAAGAACAGCGGTACGTATCGTTACCTGTTGCTGTTGAAGGAGATAGTGTGCCTTGTCCGGCAGACTAGAGATAGTTTCGTAAGACTCTTACATGAGTTAATACGGTATTTCATTTGACCCACCGCACAACCTGGTTGTTCAAATGTGTATGGACACGATCTTATCTCTATCGGAATATACTAACGCAATACTAAGTGAGTATTGCGGGCACGCCTTGATGAGGAGAGGTAGATTTATGAAGGTAGATTGGTAGGTAGTCTGTTCCTTATTCTTCTAAGCAAGAAAAGTGTGCGGTAGCACCTATATATACAAGAGTGCCCCCTCCCGTTATCTAAAAGAATATAAAAGGAAATAATATAAGTACGAACGTGTTTTACCGTAACGTCAGTAGGAAAAACATAAGTGCGAACGTATTTGACCCTGAAAACCTGCCAAGAAAATCCCAAAAGTTTATATAAATCTAAAGTGGTGTGAGGGGTTTCGTTGTGGATGATAAGACATAAAGGACGGAACAATAACCGTTAAAATATGTGATAAGCACACGAAATAACCTGAATACCAGATAAAGAAATATACATAAGAATCCTTATCGTAATAATGAAATATAACAGAAATAAACACACAGTATGTCCTAGCTGTAGTAATGTATGCGGTGTAATAGGTATTGCCGAAACACTAACCAAGTAAGAGAATATACGATATGTTCAAGGAAATATTCATATGAAAACAAATAAGAAATTTCAATACTGGTTAAACTGGAAATGGCGCTAGAGCAGTTGAATAAAGGGTGGCTCAATAGGCGAGTGAGACTAAACCCTTACCGGAGATTCTTTCCATCGAAAAAGTAAAAATTTTGGGCAAAACTGTGCCCCCTAGCAAATGATTATCAGAGCCAAACTCAGAGGGCAAGTTTCTTGCAAATCTCGCTCGCGTATTGTGGTAAGCTTTGTTCAGCTGCTCTAGCGCCATTTTCAGATTACCCAGTTTATCCGGTATTGTATACTATTTACTATCTTCCAATATAATAAGCAATGGTGGATTGCATACTGTAGCTGCATCAACCTGTGGGGGGCTCTACTATTAGCCGCATAGAGATTGAGGTTCCTTGTGTGCAACCGACAAGAGACAAGAGCCCAACCGGAATGACGGCTGAAAAGAGACGTGCCCGGAAAGGATGAGAGCTCGGAGGGGGTGGAAGCCTAGGTCGCATTAGTTAAACTGCCTATTGAATTCTTCACGTAGAGGGTCCGCATTCTGGAGTAAGGAGGAGCCTAAAAGAGCAGGCTAGTTCTGGTCTTGAACTTATTTTATGCACGAAGTATACTCAACCGTAGAGTTTCCCCACTTGTTTTATTCCTCAGCACAAAGATCAAGAGTTACTTGAGGCTTGCTGATGTCTTTCTTGGGATTCTTGATGCAAAGAAGTTACCTAAAGGATACCACCTTTGAGCGAGGGCAGCCCAACGTGATCCTGTGCAAACGTTTCACCTTTTTATGATTGTATATTTCTTGTTCAATGGTATCCGGAAGGTCCCCATGCCAAGACTACGGTTACTCATGCCGATACCCCTTGAGAAATTGGCTGGGAGGGGAGTCTGTGGATCCTACTCCCGACATATTTGGGGCTGGTAGGGGAGTTGTAAGCGTTACCGCACTAGGGTGGGGGCGGGGTGTGTCGTGGCTTCGGCAAACTCTGTCTTCGGCCGATATCTCGAGGGACTGTGGAGGGGAAAGGGTTCGATCATATCATAGCACATGGTGATTACCAATCAACAGAAATAGGCGGGTGGGTGGGTATTTGGGTGCGGGAGTACAAGCCCCCCGTTTCGGTTTCCCCATGGTTGCCAAGCTTACAAGGTGAACGCAATACACATACAGAACGGCAAAAATAAGAGTAAAGGCACAACTTCTCACCCAGAAATACCAAAACACAAGAATGAAGCAAAGAGGCAGACACAAACACAACCTGAAAGGTGTTAAACACAGGGAAAGGATTCGAGATGACCAGATTAGACTGATTACCTTACCAGAGGAGGCAGGTTGGAGTTGGACTTGAATTGGAAAGCATTTGCAAAAAGATATATGAATGTGTCAAAAGGTAAGCCTATTAACTCATTTAAGGAGATAGGTATTTAACATATGGAACAAAGATCTATCAAGGGGCACAAGGTGCTGGTACACCATCATATGGTAGAAGGACAGGCAGGCTACTAATTATTGCGGAAGCTGAAAAAGCAGCGATTGGAGGAGTTTGTAAGACGCTATTAGTAGAATTGACACCTGTCACAGATTGGTGATAAAGCAAGGAAGGATTTCTAGGAGTCATAAGATATTTAAATTTCGTACTATGACATATTAGTAGTAATGAGGTTTCCTATCAGGCACACTGGTACAATTATTGGTGCCAGGGAAGTGGTTGATCATGTGTATGACTCACATTTGTAAGTTATATGATGAAATAACATTCACACATGAGTCACACTATGACTGATGTGTTTGGCAAATATGACCACGTTGGGGCACATGAGTTGTTTTATAAGTTATGATTAGTTTTGGTACAATGCACAGCTGACTCAGAGTAGTCAGCTGATAGATTTGATACTATGACTAACTATTAGTCATAGAGGTCATGTGGCTTATAGGTATGAGTTAATAGGATTAGGGTTGAGGAAGAGTCCCTAAAGAAGAAAATCTTGGTGGACAGTAGTTAGGAGACTTGATGCAACCATCGAAGTTCTTTTCTATACAATTGCTATACCCTTCACAAGGTAGCCAATTCAGTACAGTTGCATTGCCTAAGCCGAGCTGATATCAATAGGGTGTGTAACAGGAGAACCTTGTAGGAAAATGGATCTTATGGTTGCCACTGCAGCAAAGACTCAAAGCAAAGTTCAAGGAAGGTAAAGATATAAATAATTGAATCCAATGATAAAACTTAATATTATTAAGCCTGAGCTTCACTCAATTTCAAGTTCTTCTGAAAACAAAAGTTGGTTTATCAGAGTAAAGTGTCGATCACGTTTATTTAAGTAGAACAATAAAGTCATCGACCCTCATTCCTACTCCGACCTTTGAGCACCCATCTCCACGTAGGGCTTATCAGCGGATTCTGTAAGAATTACCTTCTGGAACCAATAGATCGCTCAGATAGGGAGAGTCCACCAAGCAGGCCTGTTTTCTTCAATGCGTCTCAATTATTTCTGCAGGAGAGAAAAACGATTCTTGTTGTCAGCATTCTAGGGGCCCACTAATAGGTCGACATGGGACTCCTTATCTATGTTAAGACTCTGTAGCCAGTTAAATTTTTTCATCTACGCAATCTGTGGAGTCATTTCTTCTACTTGGCCAATCGGCAGCTTTTGGAATGACTTCCTAGCTCCTCCACCGAGTGGAACCTCTATGTAGGCTTTACTGGATTCTTCCCATGACCAATTATTCGTTAACCACCGCAGCAATGACAAGACTTAATGTTGTCCGAGTCCAGTTGTAACGTCTCTCTGTAGTGGTATAGTTCTTGGGCTCTAAGGTGCCTTTTTGCAGAAGAGTTTATCTGTACAAACCTCCGTTTCTCCACAAAGCTCTGCAGGTCTACCGAGGGACTGCCTTAGCTATGATAGTGGATGCTGCAGTTGGGCTTAAGCAAAGGTTTGATTGTTGTGTATTTACAACATGTACTGGATGATGACGGAGGCACATGGTTCCTGTTTGTGGATGAGGTTTGGTCTTTGTTTGAGCATGTAGAACACAGTTTTGGGCCCTCAAGCTGGTTCACATTCCCATATGGGTCCAGAACCTAGTATGCTCAGACTATCTGCACTGCATCCAGCTACTTTTTAGTTATTTACCTTTTGCAGACTACATGGTCTTCACTCCCAAGTGCCTCTTTGATTGTAGCGGCCGACGAGTAAATAATGAGATTCATACCTCAGACTAGTAGTGGGAGACCTAAGACTCAGTTGCCAGAGGTCGAACCATTGTGCTCCTGCTTTTATCTTCTGACATAACCCACCTTTCAAACTTCTCCGGATACAAGTCTTATTGGCCTGTGTATTATTCAATCGGTAACATTAGTGAAGATTTACCACCGCAAGGCTCTAAACAAGCATGGATACTAGTTGCTCCGGTACTAATTTCTCAAAAGAACACGAAGGATTGAAAGATTCATAGGTCTTGGCATAAAGCGATTGAGCGTATTCTAGAGACGATATCAGAGCTGGATATAGTCGTTCCAGGGTATGAGTGGAATTGCGCTGCTGGCCAGGTCCGCCGATGCTATCCAATGGTAGCAGCCTGGATTGTTGACTACCAAGAACATGTTATCCCGGCAAGAATAATTAAAGGGCTTTCCAAATTTGAGAGATACATTGACTGAGATAGGGCATGAGTTGTCTATTAGTAGCAGAGTTACGGGTGTTAGTGAGGGCAATCCAAAGTCCTATCAGCAAGGGCTAGAAGGAGGAAATTCCAAAGACCTAGAGTTTTTAGCATCTATTGGTCTGCGAGTGGAGGAAACTCCTTTTTGGAGGTTTCCTTCATGCAATGTGAACAGGCTCTGGCAGCCTAACGCTCTTCACCTCCTGCATCTAGGAATTCTTAGGGCGATGGTGGATTGGTTGGTAGGATATCTGGGGCAGAAGAAGTTCTATGCCAGTTCAATGACGGTTTTAAGTCAATTACACAATACCTATACTTTCAACCGTTTAAGGGAAGGTGGGGAGAGGTCAGTTGATGGCCAGGGAAAGAGATTAGGACTATGATACGATTCTGGCTAGCTGTGCTAGGCCCAATATTGATAAATGGGGCCCGGTCTGCTCCATCACAGTAGGAATAAGTCCTACGATGTCTCAGATGCATCGTGGAATTTCTCCTGGTTCTGGGACAGGGCAGCCACTCTGATGACATAGTCAGTTTGCTAGATAACAGACACGCAATATTCTACTGGGGCAAATCCGTGTTTCGTGCTCTAAGTAATAACAAACCATAGAACCAAGAACTTAGAGAAAAGGTGGGCCTTGATGGAGGCAAAGGGTAGCGAAGAAGGATGGTCTAGGGCACTGATAAAGGCAGAAAAGGAAAAACTGGCCTCTACAATATATTATTACCCTTTTACAAAAATGCACATGCTGAGTCATGTCTCAAATAGCAGCCATCGAATGGGATGACCAGAAAACCTCTCTACTGATATAACGGAACTCCTGCATATAGAAAATGTCCAAGAAGCATACCGTGCTAGCAATGGAGTACAATATGAAGAGCAAATACTCCCGTACAAGCAGAGATATACCTGGATCGCTTACATGGTCGAGACCTTAGAGCATCTTGCCTTAGGTTGAGTATATGATTATCCTAATGCCCGGGTCCTCAGCATGCAGACTCGGAATTAGAGATTGCTCTCTACCTGGTTTGCAAGACTCTGGGCGAGAGGTCATCACGCCTTTCGAACCAGCTAAACCTAACCGGAATCTAGCTCCTGCAATCATCCTTCAAATTGAACTCCCAGAGCGGAGGCAGCGTCTAGATCAGCTAATTCTGTAAACCAGCTTAGCAGGAAGGGCAAGAGGTATCAAGCAGCTCTTGCTAACCTATGCTGGGGGCCGGTTTTCTATTTCTAACCTACCAGTGCTTTTTCGCGAATATGTTAAAGAAATCGGGGGGCAACAGGTGGCAGAGAGGGTGCTCAGCCAGGGAGAAGCTTACGCGAAATCCGCAATGATTGAAATTCACAAACCAGGGGTGAACAACATCCAGTATTTCAACGCACAAGGGAGATCGAGAGGAGGCTGGTGTGATGTACTAAAGAGGCAGGAAAGAATAAGCCCTTGAGTCATGATATTTGGGTATGTGAAAGTCATGAAAGGGAAAAAGATTCAGTCAAAGTGAGTAAGGCATTCAAACTACAACTTTACCTCTTGTTCAGCCCATCTAAGTTGGTAATACCACAGACCGGCATGAAACAAATCCCCCATTACAGACTCTCTGGAGCTGGTACTGGTAGCAGGAATGAAGTATGCACCGGTATCAGGCTAAGCGAATCGCTTCCAAGGGTTTGTGGAATTTGGGCTCAATGAACAGGATCGGTATGTCCCAGAAGTGGAACCCATTTAGGAGTTGGTCCATCTGCTAGAAAGGGGGAAATATCCCGTGGAACAATAGCTGGATCCTGAATAGCCACATAGACCTAGAGACCTACAATTTGATGTATTGTATCGGTGGTGTATGCCAAAATAATAGCATATTAGGCAAGGAGGGGAGAACCATGCATAACACTAAAGCTAAATGTATTAGGTAGCAAGATTGTGATTCTATGAAAGCAATTCACGTGAAACAGATGGGAGCAGAAAGTGAAGTAGTGTATTATCTCCTGATCACGATATCTACTGGATACATGTGATCTCCTGAACTCGAAACCTGCACCACACCTTAGATCATCTAGGGCAGACCAGAACTAGGTGAGCAGCCAAGGATCTTGGCTCAAGCGGCTGCAGGAAGAGAGGTATAGTGGCTGGAACAACTTGAGGGCTTCTAAGGCAGGGTGTGGCTGGATCCCAGGGTGAGAATCCAACCCGGAATAACGCAGGAGGCTCATAATCTAAACAAGGAATGCACAGGCTACCAAGGTGCACACCAAGCAAGTCGTCAACCTTTCCTCAGACCATGTTCGCTCTCTCTCCCCCTTCGGCCTTGAGGATCTCAACACGGGGGAAATCATCATCCTTCCCCTCCTGTGTGGTGCCCTTCGCGCAATCTCTGACTTAGGTGCTCAACTTGAATCCCACGCAACCACCATGACTGCCATCAGCCCCAGCCCAGCCCCTCTCCCTAACCCGGTTGACCCCACCACATCCTCGCTTGCCACTATCCGCAATGAGTTTATGAACTTGGCACACTGGATCACATTAGGCCCAACTCGCCCCCACCCACCTGCGTTTGCTATTCCGCTGCCCTCCCTACCCCCAATGGCCCAGCGTAACCCGGCACAGCCCCTCTCCCTACTATACCTCCTGCAACAGCTTCTGCCCCCCTAGTTATCCATGAGTTCAGAGGGGACCAGTTCTCTGAATGCAATACAAACACAACCTCCTGCCATTCCTATACAATATTGGTAGAGGGCAGAAGGAACAAAGGGAAGGCACGTGCTCCAGCCGCTCCCTCCGCTGCCCAAGTAGCTTCTGCTACTGCCCCCTCAAACTGTAAATCCCCTGCCTGCTCATCATCCCCAACCCCTCGGCCACACAAGCCGTCCTCTACCCCCCCTCTGCCCACTGCCTCTATAAGGATCTTTACTCCCCTCTCCTTCCCTGCTTCAGGTCTTGATGCCGCAGTTATATCAGGAGTCCTTCATGACCTTGCTGCCACCCTCCTGATGGATGCACAATCCACCCTACTTTGAGGCACTTACCAGGCGCCTCAAGCCGTCCTTTCCGGTTGGCGACAACCCCTGGCTCCCATTCACGCCTGCCCCTACCCCAGTCCAGATAGCTATATACTCCGTCCCCTCCGCTTGCCTCCATGTTGCCAAAGAAAACCTCTTCGCCCCCCTCTCACCCTCCATCATGAAATCTACAGGCACCCTAATCCTCTCTGCTAGGTACCTCAAGAGGGATCCTGCCTCGAGCCTCAAATTCTCGTGCTCTATAGTTATCACCATAGCCCCTAAACATGCTGCCTTCCTTATCCCTTCAGTTACTCGCTTCCCCCAGAACCGGATGTCTGCCAGGGCCTTCTCCTCCTCCCCCTACACACAGTGCCATAACTGCTGGTCTTTTGGCCATGTGACTCCACACTGCAAAACTCTGCACCTAATATGCCCCTACTGCTCTCTTTATCATTCCAAAGCTGACTAAAGATGCACTAATCCCTCCTGCCCTAAGCAAGGGAAGATCAAAGCAGTCCTCAACTGTTGTCTTACTTCCCCACCCCTATGCCCAAACTGCAAGGGCGAGCACTCTGCATGTGATCGGGACTACTCCCAGAGGCCACACCCTCCACCACCTTTGGACCAGCTGCCACTCTCCGCCCCAGAGGCAGACACGATGGACGTGGCCCATGACAGGTACTTGACCCCACCTCCCACCTCTATATCACGCCCCTCCACCCCTCTGCCACCTAGCCTCGGTCCTCTAATTGCTCTAAATACGCATAGGCCCCATAAGCCATGCCCCTTTGCCCCTGGCATGTCCAGGTCTTCCTCTAGGCATGGTACCCCCTTTACCCAAGTGGGGCCCAGCCCCTCCCCTGCCCCCTGTGACTCAGTGGGCCCTACCCAGTAATGGATCACATACCATCTCCCCCATCTCATGAGGGCCTTGCGCCCTCCTACTTTATTTCCCTTGCTCGAGACAACTGCCTGGGTAGCTGGGAGGAGTTTTCATCCATTTTCCACTGCTTGACGGAGCATTCTTCACCTATATCCTTAGTCTGCACTCTGGACCCCCAGTTTTCCAGGGGTGAGCCCCATCTTTTGTAGATTTCATATCCTTTTCACCTGCATGTTCCTCGCCCTCAAAACCCCCAGGTGTTGTTATGTTTCCTCTTCTTTAATGTCCATAAGTGTTGTTATCCCGGTTTTCTTAGAGAGAACCGACATCATAGCCCTTAATTTTTTCGAGCCAGATAAGCTCCGGGGTTAGTCTTTTTCCTGCTTCAGGTGTAACTCGTATTGATTAGCATTGTTAAGGCTGATAAGGCTAACGGATACTTGCAGCGGTAGTAAGGGATTCGTTTGTTTTATGATTGGTTTCAATTATTTTTTGATACTTAGTTTGTTTTATATTGGGTTTCATGTATCAGGCTGGTACGCAAGATGTTTAAAGTTTTGTTTTAAGTATCGGATGATACATATTTTGTATGCTGTACCGTTTAGGTGCATGAGGCATTGGTTTGATTGGAGGACTTTACAAGCAGAGCTTAGTTATGTCTGTTGATTGGAAATCAAAGGGAAGAAGAGGGAGAGCTTTTGAAAAGCGAGATCATGTATTTAAAGATTGCCCCTCTGGAGTATTGACAAGGCAGCCTTGTACAGAAAGAGTTTTTCAATATACTTGCTTGAGCAGTTACTACTTTTCGGTTCGCACGAAGCCAGTAAAAGTAAGGCTAGTACTTAGCGAGGCTAGCCGTATATTAATTGACAGCTGTTAAACAACTTACCGAGATCTCTGGTTGTACAACTCACTTGAAGTCACGACAGTTTGGGATCTGAGTTACTACCGTTATACGTTACTGAGACGCATTCCTCTAGGTGCCTGATACACCCTCAGAGGCGTTATATTTTTTTAACTTCAACAAGTATTTGTGTTAGCAGCAGGCGAAGGTTAGGAACCCTCAGGTTTGCAAGCAGTTGCCCAGAATAGGTGACAAGAGACTTCAGACGAGGTCAGGTAAGCTGATCCTGTGACAGTAACTTCTTAAAAAGAAAGGCAGTTAAATCACCAAAGTCGCACAATCAACGGCATCCAGTTTCAAAGACGACGAATGAGGATGACAGTTAGCACGACACCAAGCAAAGCAAATGCTAGCGGAAAATGTGTAAAGAACTAGCTAAAGAAAAAGCACGAACTCTAGGAGAGTTGCCCAGTACGCCAAAAGAATTGAATTGAAAGAAACCAGCAGCTCCCAAGGACGCTCCAAGCAGCAAAGACAGCAAAGACAGCAACGACAGCTCTAGTGATTCCGACGATATGTCGAATCCAGGACCTAGTAATATGGTAGTGGCTAGAGAACCCTCACCAGTAACTACAGTGAAGCTTAGCATCAAGGTTCCTTCACCAAGATGTTCATCGGTGAAGGAGAAGACCTTAAACCAGAAGTGTTCAATCGTTGGTAGCAGCCAGTCTAGTTATACCTAAGACTACATGGAGTCAACTCCAAAACAGAGAGAGGGGGATACTATTGGATACTGTACACAGAAGGGAGAGCTCATGAAGCAGCTTTCCAAGCTGCAGAAAACTATGGCGAAGATTTAACCAGAGATCAGCTTATAGATTGGTTAAGAGAACAATTGAAGTCATTCAGACAAAAGGATTACCATTACAAACGATTCCAGGAGATCGAGCAAGTCAAGAATGGGAAGACACAGTGCATTACAACAGTGGCTACAGACCTGTTGATGTACCAATCACGACTACCTGAAGGTACCATTTCTGAATATGCCTTCATCCAAAGGTTCTTCCAATGTATGCACACTAGGCTAAGACGAGATGTCGAAACATGGTATGATTCTAGTAAAACAATCCAGACTACTATAGCCTATTCTGAGAGATTCGATGCAATCCTCCACAATACAGGAGTCTATAAAAAGGATAAGCAGAATGATCAATACAAGGAAGACAACTCCAAGAAGGACAACAAACCTCAATAGAAGAAAAAGGAATCTAGCAAAACAAATACTCCAAGAGAAATGGAGCATGCTTTACCTGCGGAGGTAAAGGAAATATGATAAACGTTTGTCACAACAAAAGCAACAAAGGCAAAGCAAAGACATGCAAGAAGGAGACATCATCGAATCGAGAAGAAGAAGCAAGCAGCGAAGATGAAGTATATGTCAACACCCTAGAAGTCAAAACTAAACAATCAGCACAGAATACGCTACCCAAAGGTGATAAGTGTCACTCAGCATTGGAAGGAACGATCCTGATTAACAGCAAAAAAGTGCGAGTCCTATTTGATACAGGAATAATAGGAACCGACCTATTGTGTGTAACCTTTGGCTCTACACATGGAATCCCATGTACCGAAATGGCATCTCCTGCAACCATTTATATGGCCATGAAAGGGTCACGATCTGAATCCCAGAAAAAAAGTAATATCAGCAGGGCAATTGGGAAGATGAAGACTACAAGCAATAGAATAATGGTGAGAAACTTAGCCTAGTACGATGCTTTGATTGGAATGCCATTCCTATCACGAAACAAAGCATCAGTCGAAAGTAGATAGCTGAGATTTCATTTCTCAGACCCTAAGATATGGGTCAATTGCACACCAACAAGTGCCTGAATTCATGCAGCTGTGACAAGTAGAGAAGACATAATGGAACAATACCCGTAGGTATTCCCAGATCTGATTCTTGAAAGGTTACCACCCTTAAGGAAGATCAACTAACGAATTAGATTGGTCGATCCAGAGAATCTGAAGACGATGCCAAGATACTTAGTCCTAGAAAAGTACGAGATTCGACTCAAGGCAAGGCAGGACCAGAAACAGTGAGAAGGAGTTATCGAAAGAGCAGAAGTGCCTGGAACAGCACTGATGTTTATGTCAGTCAAAGGGAAGACTGATGGCAGGATCAGATATCGAGCGGACCTCACAGCGAGAAATGACTATAGTCAGAAGGATGATGAACATAATCCAAACCAAATGAGATTACACAATGCATGAGGAAGGGCTTGATATAGAAGTAAGATCGACCAAAGCGATGCCTACTTTCAAACCAGGGTTCACCCTGTCGATGTCAAATATATAAGTTTCTAAGTACCCTTCTGAGGTTTCGCCAGCAAACCTCTGCTACAAGGAGACATGAATGCACCAGGAACTTTCATGAGAATCATATAATATCTACACGCCGATTACCTAGGGGAATTTATGTGGGTAAATATTGACCATACACTCATATTCTCCAATACAAAGTCTACCACTTGAAACACCTTAAAGTGGTCTGTGACAGCTTGGAAAAAGCAGATTTCATTGCAAGCAGAATGAAGTTGCACTTCTTTGCAAAGGAATTAATAGTGTTTGGCTACGTCATCGATCAAAAGGGACTTAGAGCATCTACCAAAAAGATCAGGAGGATTGAAGAGTGGGAAATACCGAAGAATAAGAAGCAACTCCTGGAGTTCTAGGATTGGTAAACTACATTAGCCAATTCCTACCACATGTCGTCACGATAACAGCACCCTTGACGGATCTTACCGGAAATAAGGAGTTTGTCTGGACAATAATACAACATCAATTCATCGAGAATGTGATGTAGATCGCCAAACAGAATCTGGTCTTGAGACCAATCAACCACACCTAAGGACAAAGGATATGGCTTATTACAGATGCCTCTGATTGAGGGGTAGGTGCTTGGGTAGGACAAGGATACACACCTGAAACAGCGAGACCTGTGGTATTGCACAGCAGGATATTCAGCCACTTACGAATTAATTACGGAACTACTGATAAGGAGGCATTTGGAATTACGGATGCTTTAACCTCCTTTGATTATATTCATGAAGGGCATGAATTTACGATCATAACCGATTACCAACTATTGATTTACCTGAAGACAGCCAGGGACCCCTCACACAAGCAGCTGCGGTGGCGAACCCATTCAGGAAAATACAAGGCAAAGATATGTTATAGGCCTGGGAAGATAAACTATTTAGCAGACACCCTTTCCCGCCTTTATGAGCAATTTGATCCAGAACCAAACTCCGCTCAAGATACTACCAACAAAGAAGATTCAAACTCTCACAACATACCTTTTACATCCTGAAATATGTTGCGCTTGGAACCACTTCCTGTTGAAGAACCACTTTCATCGGATGAGTCTGATTGCTCTCTCAGAGCAGGAACTGATTGGGGAGACAGAGTTACCCTAGAGATTAGCGAGGACGAAAGAAATCATGCAGCCATGCACTGGAGCGCATGTTATATTCGTCAGTGTACCAACCATAAGGACGAGAAGCTCAGATACAAGATAGTTTTACCAGAACTAGTCTCAACCTACGAAGAAAGGAATAGCATCTGGCTATCTCCACGGCCGGTACTGGACCTGGACGCTATCAGGAAACGTTTGAACGAATAACTAGGAGACATGAGGTCAGAAATCTGGACCAGGACAGTCCTTACCAATACTTAGCAAAGGAGCCTAAGCTGCCACTCTACTCCAATGCGGCACTCGGCCAACCAAGGCTTATACCATTCATCGTGCCACCTACCCTCCCACCACCAGTGTACACTCTACGAGCTTCTCGAGGATGAGGAGGAGGAAGTACCACACCTAGCACAAGACAAGGATGACTGGGATACGGCAGCACTGGTGGCAGAAATAAGCCGCCAATGGGGAAGACAGATGGTGTAAGCCTACAGGAACGATGACCTGTACACGCAAGCCTCTGACACTAGCAACACGCGGAGAGGTGGCAACCTATGCCACTATAGGATCAATAATTGACTGTTTTATGCAACGACCAGGGCTGGTCAAGATTGCCTATACATACCAAAGGGACATGTAGTGAATGAGATAACACTGTTACGACCCTATGCGGTAAGCTGGTTCTGCAACAGGTAACTACTTCTCTTTAGGTTGGATCAATATGACCGGGCCGTTGTTGTAGTCCGGTATGGGGCGTGGTGCTAATCTCAGCCACCAGGGTAGGAGTACTATTGCAACGAGTAGTACTAGGCGGAGTTCCACTATTGTTCTTAGGCCTATGCTAACGTTGTCTGGATAGCTGAACCCTATGGTTCCTATTGCACAACGCCAATAGGGGATGGAACGGTAACGAGGTAAAGTAATTGTATAGGAAAGAACTTAGATGGTTGCGTGAAGAGTACTAACTACAGGTCGCTTAGAGGTCCTTATATAGGCACTCTTCCCTCAACCCTAACCTTGGTGACTCATACCTGTGAGTCACACGACCTCTATGACTCATAGTGAGTCATAGTATGAAATCAATCAGCTGACTCCTCTGAGTCAACTGCGTCGCGTGCCAACCAATCATAACTCATATAATAAGTCTTGTGTCCTAAAGTGGTCACATGCGCGAAACCCATGACTCATAGTGTGAGTCATGTGCGAAAATCATTACCTTATATGACTCACAAATGTGAGTCATGCGCACGATTAACCAATCACAACATAACTATGATTGCACAAGTGTGCATCATGTGAAATCCCATGACTTCTAATGAGTCATAGTGCAAAATATAACAACCTTGTGACTCATAACTATGAGTCATGCGAAATTCTTCCTTGCTTAGTCACCAATCGTGACAGACACTCAGGGAAATCGTTATTGATTAGATCGACAACAGAGGACACAACATTGTAGATAGGAACCTACGCTATACTACAGAATACATATTCTGGCCTGAGATGTGGAAGAACTTTCGAGACTATGTTCGCCAATGTGATATATGCTAAAGGTATCAGGAACGCAATAAGCTACCTGCAGGAGAGGCACACTCTAAGCCATTACCCTCCGAGATATGCACCTCCTACACTATCGACTTTGCAGGACCATTCCACCAATTTAGAAACAACAAGTACAACAAAGTACTAGTAGTTTTGGATAAGGCGGTTCGATTCACTTTGGTTATCCCTATACACTCCAGCAGTCAAGCGATTGAGATCCACACCCTCCTCCTGCATCATATTTTCACTCCACATGGTGTGCCTACTTGGATTATTCGTGATGCTGACCCACATTTTACATCATGAATCTGGGCCCAAAGCATGTAGTCTTTGGGCAACGAACATATTAGGGCAGTACCTGGACACCACGAAACTAATAGCCAGGTTGATAGGAAGATTAGAGAACTTAAGACCGCCTTAAGGAATGTTATTATCTAGTGTCCGAACAACTGGTTACTTGTGCTTCCCAAGTTAGCAGCCTACGAAAATGCAGGACATTCTGATGTCCTGAACATGTCACCATACAAAGCAGTGTATGGACAAGATTACCCTATGCTGTCGATCATCAGAGTAAGAAACACCCAGGAGCCTGCCTCCGATGACTTCCTGAACAGACACTAGGAATTACGAAATGAGGCCAACCAATCTGTCAAGATGGCGAGATTTAGGAGTACCAGGATGGCAGTAATATAAAGGACCACCCACAAACCCCTTGATGTAGGTGAACGATTGTTAGTCAGGGGAGACTTGTTCGCTACGGAATCTGGTAGAAGCAAGAAACTGGAACTCAGATGGCAAGGCCCCTTAGAGGTGTTGGAATACGACTCCCACATACAGAACTACACAGTTAAAATAGACCCTAGGATTTACCGCCGGAAGGAAGTAGTATTTCATTGCTCTACAGTTAAGAGGTTCATGGAGAACGATGATGATAGGTTCTCTGGCAGAGCCTATGCGAAACCAGCGCCTATCCTCATTGAAGAAGTACCGGAAAGGGAAGTTGAACAAGGGTTGGATCACCGCCGGCACTATGGACGGGACGAGTTCCTTATTAAGTGAAAAGGTTATGCAGATTCTGAGAACAGCAGTGATCTTGTCGAAGGATTAGAGAACGCTATGAACCTTGTCCAGGAATGGTGGACAGATTATTGTTCAAGCCACGAATTCCCTATCATTAGAGGATATATCAAGATCGGATTCACGCAAAAGATAACAGTATACGGAGAGTTTGTTGATAAAGGAAAGGTGTATGATAGATTTTGGAAAACCTATTTAGAGAGAGCCTATGACGACTCTGGAGTGTCAGATGATAGCGAGGTTATGAGAACTTGGTTTTGATTAGGATTTTGATATCGAGAATTTGTTTTTTGGTTTTTGCTTTTGGAAGCAGTTGTTTTATACCCGGGGTGTAACCCGTATTGGTTACCATTGTTAAGGCTGACAAGGCTAACGGACACTAGCAGGGCTAGTAAAGGATTAGTTTGTTTTATAATTAGTTTCAAGTATCGTTTGATACTTAGTTTGTTTTCTGTTGTGTTTAATGTATGAGGCTGATACCCGAGATGTTTTAATTTTTATTTTATGTATCGGGATAATCCATATTTTGTTTGCTGTACGGTTTAGGTGCATGAGGTATTTGTTTGATTGGAGGACTTTGCAAGCGGAGCTTGGTTATGTCCATTGATTGGAAATCAAATGGAAGAAGATGGAAAGCTTTGGAGGAGCGAAATCAAGTATTTAAAGACTACCCCTCTGAAGCATAGACAGGGCAGACTTCGACAAACAGAGTTTTTCAATATACTTGGATGAGCATTTACTTCTTTTCAGTTCGCACGAAACTACAGCAAGTAAGTTTAGGACATAGCGAGGCTGGTGATATAGTAATCGACGGCTGTTAAACAACTAATAGAGATCTCCAGTAGTACTACTCACTTGAAGTTGCCACAGTTTGGAATCTGAGTTACAATGGTTATTCCTTACCAAGACGAATTCCTCTTGGTGCCTGATACACCCACGGAGACGTTACATTACGGTTTTGAACTTCGACACCCTTCCAGGTAAGGCCCCTTCTACCCACTCTATTTTTCCTATAAAGGCTTTTCCTGTGGTTGGCCTCCCTGGCCTGATGTTGGGGGATTTTAAGCTTCAACACCCCTCCAGTGACCCATTGAGGGCAAGCTCCCCGACTGCGCTTAATGTTTCCTTTCCTTACTTTTCGCGGGATGCAGAGCTTGGCTTTCAGTTGATAAATACCCCTGGGGTCTATACCTGGCTCCCTTTAGGTGGCGGGGCCAGGCCCTCTATTATTGATCTTTCCTTTGCCTCCTCAGGCCTTCTTCCCTATTTCTCCTCTTAGAGTACACCCCTCCCCTTGTGTAGTTCTGACCATGTTCCTATTATTCTCGCATTCCGCAATCCGAAAGGATACCCCCAGACCCTCAGGCCCAATTGGGCTCTTACTGACTGGGACACCCTGACTCCTTCCCTTGTAGAGTTTGTGGTCTTTTGTGCCTACTTGCTCCGCACCTCCACCTCCTTGTTTGCATGGTTCGACATGGATCTGGGCCTTGATCTTGGCCTCCTCCGGAATCACACTCCACTCTCACACTCCTACCCAAGGGCCAAATCCTGGTGGTCTCCACTACTCTCCCCCATAAGGAAAGAACATCACTGTGCTGCAAGCAGGGCCCGCTCCTCCACCTCTGAGAATGACACCCACATTGCCCAACTTGCACCGCTTGGCTACTTCTAGGCTATCAAGGGAGCAAAAACGCTCACTGGACTTCCCTCATCATGAATGCGACTCCCTATTCTATCTGGGCCACCAAGCACCTGGCCCAGTAGTCCTCTGTCACACTCTTCTCCTCCCTTCCAGGGGCCGACAACCCCGAAACCCTCAACCTGGCCCTACTGCACCACTTCTTTCCACCACACCCGCTTCTCCACTCACCTACTATGCTCCGTCCCTACTCAGATGCCCCCGACCTCTCCCAGGAGGAGCTCTAATAGGCCCTCACTGCCTCTTCCTCTTCTACAGGACCAGGCCCTGAGTCCGTCTCCTATGGGGTGTGGAAAAGAGTAACTCGTACCACGCCCTCCCTTCTTGTCACACTTTTGTCTTCCCTCCTCCTAGATGTCCTTCATCCTCTCTCCCTCACAATGGCAAATAGGGTTGTTTTTGACAAGCCTGGCAAACCCTCATATGACACTCCCGCCACCTTCAGTGTTATTGTCCTCCTCCTAAGAGTCTCCAAGATCTAGGAAAGCATAGTTGTCTGTCGCCTCTACCTTGTCGTCAGGGTGTGTGAGCTCCACAGTCCCAAAAAATGCTGCTCGCTGTCGGCCCTCTCCTCCTTCAATGCTGTCACAACCTTATCTTTACTATTCGTACTATTCACCGCCCTGGTCTCCATGTCTCTGCCCTATTCCTGAACATCAAGTTGGACTTTGACAAGTCGACCCTGACTTCCTTGCTTCTATCCCCTGGAGAAAAGGGGTGAACCACTACCTCATTTCCTGGGTCCGCTTCTTCCTCATTGGCCTTACCTGCAGCCTCTAGTTGCAGGGCTTGCCAGGAACCTTTTCCTCTATTTCAGGAGGAACCTTACAGAGTTTACCTGTATCTCCTTGGTTATTTGTTATTTATGTTTCTTCCCTTCATTTCTCCCATAGAAGGGGCTTTATACTTTCCTATGTTGATGATTTTGCATTGACTGGTACTTCCTCTTCTTAATGGCGCAATATCCATTTGCGGTAGGCTTCCTTTGCCCATTATAAGAGTCGCGGGGCAGCGCGTAATGTTACACTCTCCGTCTCCAAGACTGAACTCCTCCACTGACACATCAGGCTCCAGCGCGGTACCTCTTCTTCCTTTCCTATCCACCTAGATGGCCAGGTTTCCCATCCTGCCACTTCCCTCAGGTGGCTAGGCTACTGGCTTACTTCCTCACTTTCAACCTCTACTCACTTCTCCAAGTGTCTTGGGTTGCCCCAGGGTGCATTTTCGACAGTTCAGAGGCTGTCCCCTACTGAGGCCAGCCTCTCCCCTCACCTCTGACACCACGTGGCGGTTTCTCTCCTACTCTCGATCCTCACCTATAATTCTGACCTCCTGGTCCCCACATGGGGTATGGTACCGCATATGGATGTCTTCTGGCACCAGATCCAGAGGTGGGTCACCAACTGCTTTTGCTCCACCAGACTCTCACTCCTTTCTCTAGAGAACTGCCTACAACCCAGCACTCCCCTATGCACTCTTGCCCCAATCAACTTCGGCGCTGGATGGCGCCCGTCTATCTTACCATCGCTGCTAAAGCAAAGGGCTCCTGATTCCTGGCGACACCTTGCAAGGGGCCTGCAGCCCAATGTCAATCCTCTGCACTGGAAAACCTCTCCTCCATCTCTGCCTGTCCGCTCTCACCTCCCGGTTGATGCCCTGGCTTGCCTCGTCCTCTCCCTACTTGGCTCCTAGTCTGCGCCTCCCTTCCGCAAGCAGACCTAGTGCGACTCATTCTCCACTTCCCCCCCTTTCTGTCATGAGGGCAGCTTACACCTCCCTGATATGATGCGCTCACAACTGCCTAATCCAAGATTAGCAAATGGAGTGGCCCCCTCTTTCATACTACCCCTATAAGCCTTCTCTCGCCTCCCACCCCTTCATGGGTCTTGGAAAGTTCATAGCGGGTCAGATCCACGAGACGAGTACCAACAAGAGCTACTTCGCCTACCACACCTCCTGGGCCTGTAAAGGCAACAGTCTCTTCCCTAGATGCTGGGCCTACGATGAAGACTTCCAGCATGCCCTCCGCTGCTATCATGCCACTGCTGGCCTCCGGGAACGCCCCCTCTAAGGCGTCATGGAGATTGGCCCTGATGACCCCCTATGATCCTCTATACCCCTTCTGCTTAACCTGGCCTCCTACATGCGGGACACACAGATAATCTTCCCCCTCGATATGATGGTGTCAGTACAATCCTCGCTGCTGCTCCTAGTGCCCACATCCTCCCTTGGGTCCTCTGTCTGCACACTTTTTTCATCTCCTTCCCGTTACGGTAGTGGCATTTTTCCTTCATTAAGGCTTGGTTTCTATATAGTTCCTTGGCTGGTTTTGCCTTACTTGATGGTGGCGTCTGTGGCAGTTGGGCAGTTACCTATCCAAGTTGGAGCTTGATGAATTGATGGTTTCCTGTGTTTTAAGTTTTATGGAATTAAGGTTTTATTTATACCATAGCTAGAGGTGCATACAAGTTGTTATACCTTAACAAAGAATATATGATATAAAAAAAAATAAAAATAAAAATAAAAATAAAAATAAAAAAAGGAACAAGCTACAGGTAGATAGCCACGCTTCGCTTCCCATATTTTCCTGCCCCTACATTTTGCACCACCATAACAAAGTATACTCGGTTCCCACCAGCACTGCCACACCTCGCCTCACTTATACCATTGCGTTCTATAAGTCCGACGATGGCGCAAGCTAATCCCCTTCTTCCTTCCCTCTTTGCCTCCACCTCTGGCCCCCCCTCGGCCATTGTACAACAGCTGATGTCCCACCCTACTTTAGGTTCCATGCCTCCAAACTTGATGAGACCAAGGAGGTTATCAACTTTTCCTCTGACCAAGTTCCCTATCTGTCCCCGTCCTGCCCTCAGGATCTCTCCACGGGAGAGGCCATCATCCTCCTTCCCCTGTTTGGTGCCCTTCCCACAATCTCTACCCTAGGCCCCTAACTTGTTCCTGCTCAGCCACCATAGCTGCCATCACCTTCAGCCTGACCCGTCTCCGTACCCCAGTTGACCCCTCAGCACCTTCACGCACCTCTATCACGGCTGAGTTGCAGGATTTGGCAAACCGGGTCTCAATGGCCCACCTCGCCCCCACCCACCTGTGCCTCCTACTCCACTCCCC
>QFET01015681.1:0-16094 GCA_003316355.1 Tuber calosporum | reverse complement strand
AGACTATCGTTCGGTGTTTACCCCCATTCCCACCTTCCCAAAAGGGAAAGCGAAAAGAGTGGTCAGGAAAATCGCGGAGAAGGAGCTTGAGAGGAATGGGTAGAGATAGACAAGTTATTGTCTAGGGGGAAGTGGTAAAGAGGTTGGTGGAGTTAGTAGGGGGGGATAGAGCGAAGGGAGATGGCATAAAAGAAAGGAAGGGTAGAAAGGGAGAAAACAAGGAAAGGGTTTATATTGAGGCCAAGGGTGGAGAAAGGGGATGGATGGATAAGGGAATTGAGTGAGAGAAGGAGAAGGGGAACGTTATAGGGGGGTTATGGAGAGGATGGGAAAGCCAAGGGAGAGGAGAACGAATACAAGACATTGATAATTATAATGGACTATCAAGGATATGTAAAGAGGGGTGTTTTTGTGCGAATGCTCTAGGGTAGCTAAAAAGCATGAGGAGAAAGAAGTTAGTGAACAACTACTCGAGTAATTTGGGCCAGCCCGCGAAAGGATCTCCCCCAGCGCTTGCACGGGTACTTTGCGCTGTAGAAGCTTGTCAACCCCACTATCTCCCGAATCCTCGAATCCCCACGATCAGCGACTAAATGCTATCAGAAAGGATAGTGTTCTCATGCGGTGCAGATTGTCCAAGCTGAGCTTGCTAGATCTTAACAATCAGTATTCATTATCCTATCGACCTATTCTGGGCAATCTGGCAGAAGGGTTTGGCTGCTTATAGGCCTCTAGCGGTTACTCGGATCGCAAAACTTCCATTCGATTGGGCTGGGAGTTTTTTGTTCATTGTTGGTCTAGCACTGTATTGTGCTGTGCCGTGAACCTTGTGAGGTCAGTGAGAGATGGCGGGGGATGACAATAGGGGGGCTTCCACAGCGGAAATAAACCTTTCCAGGAAATTAATTCAATGTGTAGTGATGTGCCTTGGGCGGGCACTCTTTTTTTTATATTATTTTTTTAAAATGAAATTTTTAATAACAAATGCTGGTTTTCTATCACTTGTCCAATTTGCTTGATAACTTGTGGTGAATGGGGGGATATCACACTACGGTATGCACAGCGGAGTAGCTGAAGAGGTGAAATTCTTTTGTGTGGGGAACTCCTAGGTTAATATTTTTTATGGCGGGGTGGGCTCCTGGGACTGGGTTTTTTTATCATTTGTGGGGGACTCGATCCGTTCCTAGATATACCCAAGGGGATTTTGTTTTGATCAGACTAATTGTGGAGACCCTAGGCATGCACAATATTCGTCTCGGGTAATTTCATATAGGCGTTTGAAGTACTACTTTAATGATAGAAAGTACCAGTGCGCCCGGTTATCTTCTGTCTTGCGGGGGGATGTCGAATGGCCGTGTCAACGCATCTGGATACTCTCTATCAATCTGAGCAGGAGGGGTTAGGCACATGTATTGGGTCATCAAGCATCTCGAATAGTCTCTCTCTCCCGTTCTACATATGCCTTCAGACTCTGTATAGGGTCTTCACTGCCTATTTACACCCAGCCTTGTCTTCGATCTCCCAATTATCCTGCTATGCCCTCCAACAATGGGTACGATTCACTCGGGAATCGGATTATATTCCTCATATGATGTCCCATATTTTCTGTGGCGTGGAAAGCACGAAAATAGTCATAATAGACAATCTGCTGCGCTCCTCCGCCTTTGGCCTCGCAGAGCGTTTTTATAAACATCAACACCATTCACTATGTGTGCTGAGGTCGTATTTCTCATGAGTTGAGATCCATGGCTAAATCCTCCCTTCTAATATGAACCATAAAGCTACAGATTCTCAGCACCTGACGAGGGGTCATCGCGTCTTGCATCCTGTAGCTATCTGACTGTAAGATATGGCACACTCACGGAATACGGTACAATTCACACAGGACCGTGACGGTCACCAAGGTTCATAATAAATCACTCGTAGGGAAAGAAAAACGCTTGGCTTTTTTTCTCGCCTTGATTGATACGTGCAAATCAGGAATATGTCAGGGCTTGGGCCGTTAACGCTGTAGGGCTCTGAATTGGGGGTTTTTCGGGGATGACGATAAGCAATTACACATGGCACCATGGGGGATTGCATATACCAGTCGTCCGGGAAATGAAAATGTTGTGGTTGAAGGGAGAAAGTGGGGTTATTGTAGGGTTCAAGGAGAACTTTTCTGTTAGTAACGGGGCTCGCGTCTGGGATTCGGGTCTTATGGAGGCGCCTAGCTAAGCACATACTCTAGACACTTGAATAAAGGGAAAAACCTGCTCTCCGAGACAGGTGAGAGGGAGAAAACGCCAGGTCTTACGAGGAGAGATGTTCGAATGGGTCATGTAACGGTCAGACTCAGTAAGGTGAAAATGGTCAATTGAGAACCAAGAGGATAAGAAAGTCAAGAACGTGAAAAGGAAAAATAATCGAAGAAGAAGAGAAGTGAGTATTTCGCAATTGCAAAAAGGAGTAGGGGGTCAGCCTACAATCCTAATACATGTAGCAATCGGGTGCTCAGGTGTAAACGTAATCCGCTGTGCAGGTGCCCCATCCAGGCTCACATGTAGAGTTGGCTGGTAGAGGAGCCCCATTTGTGCAGTAGACTAATAGCTTCTTGTCCGCACATTTCCTATCCCTATTCTGAATGCTTTCTGATGCTTTCTGACAAGAGGCAACTCCAAAGCCCTAGCGCATGGTCTGGTTGTTCGAGTTCTTACGATAATATAGGCCTCTGACCAGCGCACGTTAACGCTGTAGAATGTGGTCTGGACGGGTGCTTGTAGAACCTTTTGTGCCGTGAACAACGTCTTTACACGGTATTCTCTAAACAAGCCCCTGCGATTATGAAAATATCTATTTTGATATTGCTTCCTATGATACTAAGAGCGATGGCTGTGGCACGGTTTGGAGGTTGGACGAGGTCTCCGAGTTGTGAGGATACCGAGGAGTGAAGGTATTTAAATTCTATAATACATACTAAAAATTGCAACAGGCAGGAAAGCAAGCTTACCACTTGCCTTGATGCCTGTAAAACATTTAAGTTTAGCATTTGGATTCTACTCTAGTTTTACTTAGGGTTGGTTCCGTCCTATGTTATGGCACATAATCACTTGTTGTCCAGCTACCGATACCTATCTTTATTGAGGCCTGGATTTGGTGTTTCCCTTTGACTATTAGTATATGATGATTCACCACCGTCCCCCAACTATATGTGCGCTAAAGCAACCTATGTCTATAACCTCCCGATTCTTGTGATTTCCGTGACCCCCCACATCACTCATCAAAGCGCCCTCACTTACCCAGGCCCTATACTTTCCCGCTTCAATATCTCACCATTTTCACTCTTGTTATAACACCCAACCAACACCTCACATTCTATGTCCTTACACATAACTCCCTTCGCCTGGAACAAAAGGCGCCTATTTTTCGGGGTTTATTCTTTTGTAAGTGCACAGATTTTTATTCGTATGATACACCGCAGGAATCCCGGGGCGAGTACCCAAGGGCTGGCCTAGAAAAAACGGATGAGAGAGGGGACTTAAAACACTCCTTTTACTCAAAAATAAAAACAATGACTATATTGTCAGAGCAACCGATCATGGCCGTAATTGGCTAAAAAACGATTTACGTTCCCAAATTGCACCCTGTTCCAAAAGGGAAAACTTTCAACTTGATTGAGAATTTTGGTAGGTGCTTTGTAACAAAAGAAGAAAACTTTCTAACCATATAACTTCCTTATTGGTTTTTCAATTTTTTTTTCTTTTTTCTTTTTTCATGTGTTTTGGCTCTTGTCTGAATTGAAGAGCTCTGGGTGCTGCTCTACCAGTATTTCGAGTAGCCCGGGTGGGATAGTCAGAGTGATGCGATAGAACGACTGAGGTGCTATCCTATAGCGATCACATTGCAGGTCCGAGCCTTAGTTTTACTAGTTAGTTTGTCCATTACGAAAGCTCATATTCACTCTCTCTTGTATATTCTACTGTCCTGAGGCCTTTGAAGTGCCAAAGAGTTCAAACGTTTTCACTATAGTGGCAAACTCAATGCTTTAGTGGGACTCCACCCAGCTCCTATATGAGTCTTTCAGATCTTTCTTACCTCTATATGAGCCTTTTCTGGATTCTCAGCGACCATGAATAGTTTGTTCAATTCCTTTTGGAAAATGCTCACCATAGAGGCCGCTATCACTATTGCTTACATTTCATCTATCGCGAGTTAGACTTGTACCGATGTGGCCTAAATCTCAAAAAGTTCTAATGGAAATATATGCTCGCACGCCTGGGCTGATCCTACTCCTGTAACGCAGGGCAGTACGGTGCAGGGTGCCTAAAGCTGGGTCCTACGGTTGGTGGCATACCAGAGTCACTACGGGATAGCTTGGGTTGGAGCTGGGGTTTGGCTTGTTCCCCTGGAGTTTGTAATGCCGTGGGTGACCGTATGCCAGCTATGGCGGTGTCTCCTCTTTATAGGAATAAACTTTGAAAATCCGGTGGAACGAGAGTTCGGTTGCAAAAGATCGGAGTTGAGCCCAGAATTGCCAAGTCAACCAGAGTAGGGGGAAATGATACTCCTATGGGCACCTGGAGAGAGGTAAATCGATAATATATTTAAAGAAGAAAGATTTTGTTAACTGGACCCTTGAGCCTAGGTGAAGGTTCTTATGGATTGGTTCTGAGTCTATCATTTTTTTTCTTTCTTCACACAATATCACATCGTTTTACTCATCTACACTCTACAGTATTTTTCAGCACAGGGCTAGGTAGATTCAGTCACTTGTTCCACTCTCACCAAAATTTTCACTATCTCCTCCTGCCGGAGGCTCCTTCGTGACCCTGATGGAAAAAGGTGGTTCTCTAGGACTTGCTTTTATATATATATATTAACGCCCGCTACATCCACCCCCTCGCGGGGACTCAAGCTCCCAAACTTCCCTCTAAATCTCAGTAGTGACCGGCCTCTCTACCGTTAGGCAGTGAGAACAGGAGGGTGACATTCCATTATTTTTGGAATCTAGCAGTGGGAAGGGACGTGCATTCTCTCTTTTAGCCCATAGGGCTTCGAAGTCCTTGCGGTACCATAGCTCGGTTTCTCAGGCTTATCCAGTAAAAACATAATTTAGTACGCAAGATAGCGAAATTAGTTTCTCCAACCCAGATATCGTACCTCTGTGAGAGAGCTCAGATGTGATCGATCTAACTGCTGGCGGGAGAGCTTTTTTGGATTCTTTCACTACTCGGAAAGTGGAATCAGGGATGCAGTGGCTGGGTTCTCGCGGTGCGGGGGCAGGCTTCCGTATGATCCGCGAATATACGCACGATGTTGTGGGTATGTCCACTGTGTCATTGTGCCTGAAGGGTCTCGTGGGAGGATGCACTGATCACGGGTGCTGAGCGAGGCCTAACGTGGAAGGTTAGAGATTGAGCCTGGATTAGGCTACTCCTACGGCTCTAAGATCCTTCCGTTCAGCCTCTCCCTAGGATCCGTGCTCATTTGGAGGATTGCCAGGTTATCAAGGGGTCGCATGGGGTAGCTGATTTTACGCACTCAAGGCACTCTGTTACCGTGGCTCCGTTGGATAAACTGTTTATACGCTGTACAGTCAAGTCTAGTCGAGTTAGCCTCTGCCCTTTTGCATTTCACTAAAGTCCAAGTTTGCGCCTTCGAATATTGTATAATTTATTGCATTTTGGGCGTTTAACTACCTAGCGAGCTAGCCCTGGGCGTCTCCATATTACGAGAAATCCTCAGTTTGTGTCGTCGTTTCCTTTGCTCTCTTTTTTTTCTTCCAATTATGGCTTCTCGACGTTTTTTCTGTTACATCGGTGTTCAATCCCTGTTTTGGTTATTTTAATTTCCATTCTCTGCACGAGCTTCGTAAGCACAATGTGCTCATAGGACATTGAAGCCTTTTATTTTCTGGCGTCTCCTGCTCGGCCTGCCGAGTTCATCGAGTGATAGTCTGTGATTCCGGATCAGACCGTCTTTTTGTACTGTGCCCGATGATTCCTTGCCGAAACCTATTCAAGGAACGGAAAGCGCGCATGGAGTAATTAAAGCCTTGTCATCTCGTAGGAAATATCGAGTTCGTATCGTAAATATACTTGGTGGCCGGCCTATCTCATGTCTTGGGCTCTTTTCGAAATTGGAGTTTAGCATTCAGTGGGAAATCTACATGCTCACCGTCTATTTCTTCATTAAACTAAGCTAAAGCTATATAATCCTATCTGAGAATCAGCTTAATCTCTGAAACCTGTTTTAGCCAACTGTCAAATGTCAGGGGATTTGAGGTGTCAATGACCAGCCCTCATGGACTAGGAGACTGGGCTTGAAGAAATTTGTGTAGCCAGAATTATAAACGTTGGTGGCTCTCAAGGGGTGGAGGTGGAAGAGAGGGGGCCGGAGGGGAGAAGGCATAATTGGTGTGGATATAGCTAAAGTATCGAGTAGGAGGTCTGTATACTTCCGGGCACCTAACAAATGTTCTCTAATACCCAAGGACCCTAGGGGTTTTTATTGCCTTTTATGTTCTCCCTTTCCCTTCCCAGGTTTATTACCCCCCCCCCCCCTCTCCTTTCTTTCCCACTCAGCCATCTTGGTACTGAAGAAAAGAGAAGAAAAAACCCTGATAAAGCTTAATTTTTTGCAATTATCTCTAGATTTCCGCTAATGGTTTGTTATTTCGGATATGGTGGATTCCTTCGCGATATGCCCTAACAGGTAGGGTATCCTATTATACATGTGAGTATTTGCCTGAAGCTTGGAGTATATTTAAAGTATTGGTCATAAAACGGGGTCAGAGAATCGCGCTCTGGAAGATCAAACCAGGTTGTTACCGCTCCCTCAAGTCTTTGGCCAATTCGATCTGCTCCCTGGTGAAAAAGCATTCCGGCCCTAACCTGAGCTTTTCGAAGCCACGAAAGGAAAACCAAGGTCAGGAGTATAGAGAGAGGGGGAATGGGACGGGGGTGTGAGGGGAAGCACACGAGATTATAGGTCTATTCGCGACAGGTCTCTCTCGATATATACCTTGTTTGGGTTCACGTGGGTGTATTCCCCCCTCCCGGCCAGGCCATTCCCACTCCACTGTCCATCAGTCACATGAAAACAGAATTGAGGCTTGTTACGCCCCGCCCCGTGTAAGCATCAGGTCTTGGGATCGAACGGATACTCGTTTTGGTATTCTGGTGAAGGAGGCAGAGAGCAAGATTTTCAATGACCGCGGGGATGCACTGTAAGTAAGTAAGGGGATTATTAGCGTTTGGCTGCATATCTTCAGAGTATGAAAGTAATCCCTTTGCTATGGGAGGGGTACGGGGCTTCGGTTTGTATGGTTTGGTTCTCCCAGGTGTTGATATCATACAATCGACGGCGGCCTATTGGTGGGTGTGTAATGAAGCTGTATTATATCAAAGACATGCATACCATTTGAGGCCTTAAACGCGACCCGGCCGTCGAGCAGAGGGTTCCGCGTCATAAAAGTTTAGTGCGTCAGGGATTGGGAGCAGCAAGTACGGGGAATAAGTTATGACCTCCACAGCCCTCTTTCCCTCCTCTCCCTACACGACCATTACAACTGTCGGATATTGTACTGTGCTCTGCTTATCTGGCGTAAGGGCTGTAGCTGGAAACGAGACGGCTTGGTTTTTTTCGTTGGTTGGGTGGGGTCTTTTTTTAGCAAACATTGTCTTTTCAGATACAGCAGCGTCCGGAAAAAAAGGCTCTTATAAACTTCTAAGCACAGCCCCCCTTGGAAATGCTTTGCTAGTATTTCCTCTAGCCCCCTATTTCCGCTATTGGGTAGACGGATTGTGATAAAGTTATACAATTCCCTAGAGGCATATCTGAAAATACCCATTTAGAATGCCCTTACATTTCTGTTCTCGATCGGTATTGTTCTTGAGGTATGAGAGCTCCACGGACGTGGCTATACAGTGCAGTGTCGTAATACTAGCTGCGCCAGTGTTCACCGTGGTCCAATCTTTACCCTGGACTGGACGATGCCAAGGGCCTGGACGATGAGGGTGAGGACGGCGGCACTGGTGCTAAATTTTCTTGGGCCCTCTGCGGCTCCGTGTCGGTATTTCCGTTTCTATAGTTCACTTTATCGCCCGAGAAGCCATGAGTGGAAGTGTGCATGATACGAGGCTAGGGACAAAAACCACCCGTAAAAGTGCAGTACTCTACCCAAAGTAACCATGTTGACAATGTTATAACACCATCTCTATCCCACCAATAAAACCCAAAGTTTACTGCGTATCCGAGAGAGTTCCTTGAGCATTCTCTTCCAGGTTGTCACAGATGGATGTCTCATTTTCTGGGATATCCATTGGCCAAAAAGCAAAAGTGATATTGGGTCTTGGCGCTTTTTGTATGAGAAACTGTGGTTCCTTGGCCATTTTTCAAATAGTTTTAGCTGCCAAAACATCAATTTACCTTTGCCAGGCCTAAGCTTCTGTCTATGAAAGGTTGGCGTAGTCTGGGATTGCGTCTGGTATGACTGCCAAGGCTTCGGATATCTGGGTTGTGACCTTCGTTTATGAGCGCGGGCGGGGGGAGGAGCGCCGGCACTGTAGTAAAGTGCCGGTATGTAGGGTGACAAAAAAACTCGAGCCGTTGGCTACGGTATTTCACACCAAAACAAGCCATTTACGGAGACCCGCAGCTCGTCAGCACCAGGGTAAGAAATTTGAAGGAGCTGTAAGAATCGGACGGGAGGTATGATACAGCGTGTAAGTTTTGTAGGTTACACAGGGGGTGAGGGTGGCAGTCCTTGTTTATGGAACCTACAAAACTTACACATTGCACCTCCGTAAGAGCAACCACTGTAATGGGAGTATAAAGGCTCTGAATTGGTAATATGTGAAGTTTTGTGCCATAGTGCGGTAAGATCGAGATGTGGCTTGACACTTTGTACGAGTACTCTTACAGTGTGGGGGGTGATACAAGAGATACACGGAAACCGCCATACTTCCAGGTTATGAGTGGTTTCTCGACCCCACAAACCTTGTATTCAAATTTTCTTGTGTCGAAAACTGCTCCCCACCTATTTCCCAGCTTGATTTGGCCTAAAGTGGGAGCCCTGGATACGTTGGGCGTGAGAAAATGGTTGGACCGGGTTTGCCGCAAAATGGCCGTCGGCCCGGGCTTTTTTGTCCATGCATCGTCATACTTTGCTGGCCGTACCGTATGCCGGTACGGCGGTGCCAGGATAATAAAGTTGATGGAGAAGAGCTCCTCAGAGTTACAATTGATCGAAATCTTTGCACGTAGGCCGTTGTTACACACTTCCTCCCTATCGTTTCTGGCGCCATAGGCCGCTTTACAGCAGCATTGCGGAGGGTGCGTGCCTAACGGTTCAATCTGGTTTGTCTGATATGTCCCGGTTGAGTTCGTACTCGGGGATTAATTTCGCAGCCTTACAAGTACTCGTACAGTATTAAAAAGAAAAGGAAATTTTTTCGACGGATACAACCGGCCATTTAAAAAAAACAAAATAATAATAATAATTCGATATCACGAGCAGGGAAGAGCGTAGATACCATCTAAACCCTGACTAGAGGGTATTTACTCTCTGGGTCCGCGGCTTACCCCTGGTTGACGGCCCGCAGCAGGTTAAGGGATACAGGTAGTTATTTGGCGTTAACTGGTCAACTTTCACTGGCTATTCTGGTTAGTGGGCCCCTATCCTGCGTCGACCCTAGCTACCTTCTTCCGAGATAATGGCTACATGTAAATGACGTGGCTCACAGGTGGGTTTCTGAACGGGGTTCTGAATGGGCTTCCGGATGGCTTTTGAGTGGGCTTACGGGTGGGTTTGTGGGTGGGGCTGTGGGTGTCTGGATGGCTCTGGGTTTACGGAAAATGGGTAGGGTAGCATGGGTTCTTCCTGCCCCGACCAGGATGATTGGATTAAAGCAGCATCATGGTACTATTAGGTGAGATTTCACGGAACGATCATATCAATCAGCGACACTTCTCGAGTAGTAGAAAAGGGAAGAAAAGAATTGGTTAGTGGTGCATAAAGCTTTTTTGATATGCCCGTACTGGTACCGGAACTGTATCAGACCAGCGCTCAAGTGGCTCGCGGTTCGCGGCCTAGTGAGGTCGCATAAGGACGCTGAAGAAGTAAAAGGCCGTTCTGATTCAGCACTTTTCATACTGACCCTGTCGTGAATCATTATATAAATGTGCCTTCAAGTAGCTAATAATCCAAGAATTCTAAATCCAGGCTCCATTATGCGGGTTAGGCTGGGGCTTTTCTGGATTAGGCAATTGTGTGCAGAGCTCTACTCGAGTAGGGCTAGGACTAAAACTTTGTAATTGTAGGGTGCCATGGAAAAAGGTGCTGGGCCGGGAGACAGTATGTAGGAGCTGCGTACGATCGGGGAGGATTGCTTACAGGGTTTTGGAAGATATGTTCTAGAGTGGCAAGATGGAATCCCTAGTGCAATAACAATCGGGATATTGTTATGGATGGTCTTGGGTTGATATGTTTGAAAACAGGTAATATAAGTATTCAAATATCAGTACTCATTCCCAGAAAGAAGTATCCAAAAACTATGCTCCACTACCATTACAACCATGGTTGTTAAAAATGTTACTTGTTATACAACGGCTGTTTTAGGGTTTCTACCAATCAAAACAGTTCTTTTATCTTTATATAGTATTTCAATTTCAGAGAGCTTATTGATAAATGGAGTCTTTATAGGGAATAGGATTTTTGAGGGAGGTTAGGAAGGAGTGAGAAAATGGTGAAAGAGTTAGTGAAAGAGAGCGGATTTTTTTTTCTTCTTTTTTTTCAGTATTATGATTACTGTTACTAGAGGAGGGAGGGGGGGTTCTTGAAGTCTCTGAGATACTGAGGGCTATTATGGAGAGAAAGGGAAGTTGGTAGGAGAGGAGGAGTATGGGGATGAAAAGTGTGAAGAAGTTGATAAATCAGTTTGTGGATGGTAAAAGGTGGAGGGTAGAGGAGAAAGTTGAAATAGGAGTATTAATGGACTATGAAAAAGTGAGAAGTTTGGAGTCGCTGATTATAGTCAAAGTTGACTAGTTAATGCTGGAAGATAGAATTAGGAGAGTGACAATAGGAGTGCAGGAAGTGGGGATTGTGAGTTATGAGGGATCAACATAGTTAGTAGGTGAGGAGGAAAAGGATATGAGGAAACTGAAGGACAATTTGTCTTCTACAGTTTTGACAAGGATCAGAGGGAAGAGTAGGCAGAGATGCTATATCATACTGTCTAGTAAGTAGGTAGAATATGGTTCACAGTGAGCAGATTTGGAGCAGTTCCATCAAGGAGACTGGTAGTAGGTTAGTTAAAGATAAGATAGTAAAGGAGATAAGGAATAAGGTGGAATTGGTAGAAGGTGAGGTATTTGCAAGAGGAGACAAGGCAAACGAGAATTTGAAAGAAGAATTGGAGAAGGTGGGAAAGACTATTAGAGATGTAATTAGAAAGGTGGGAACAGGAGGAAGTGAGAGTGGCTTGGATGAATAGAGGAAAAATAGGGAGGAAAAAGGAAAAGGAATGAGGCTAAAGGTAACATGGTTGTCCTTTGAATAATAGGATAAAGATAGGAGCCAGGATAGATTAAATAGAGAGAGAACAGGTGATAGTCAAAGTATCTTGACTAGAAGGGGTTTTTGGCAAGAGAGGGAAATTTTAGATTTTAGGTTGAAGGAATTCAATTAACAAGCTTAGGTAACCATAGAAACTGAAATTGAAAAAGTTTTAAAAAAAGAATTTTTTTATTTTTTTAGGCCCTGTTCGGCATGTTACTTTTATAGCATAAATTTTAGCATATTAAAGTTTTTATATAGGGGGGTGTTCAGCGTGTACAAAAATATCACAATAAATTTTAATTGTATTTATATATTTTTATTGTATATATTTATTGTAGGGCTAGATTTAGAATTGTGAAATGTGATGCATGTTTTGGAATATTGTAAAAAGATTATAATATTATTATGTGTTAAAAAATAACTCAGAATAGAGAGAGATTTATCAAGCAATACACACGCCTTTATCACCTATTTTCGTTATAATGGATAAGCCCCTACCGCCAAATATCAATGGAGCAGAAGCCTATGATTCGGACAGCTTGTCGTCTGTGAAAGCCTCTCTGAATCCGACTCCAAGTCAGTTAGGACCAATCTACACTCTCGTATCGATTCTACATATTTACTTCAAATTATCAGCAATATTGGCGAACATATTGGCAATCGATTCGAGCCCGCAAGACTTCGTACGTCACTTATCACAGGTAAAGCTTATTGGGAAGAACTCTTATCAATACATACAAGAGAGCAACGGTTCCAGGAAGATTTCCGCATGTCGAGCAGAGTGTTTTCTCAGTTGTGTGATTTGTTAGAAAATAATGGTCATTTGAGAAGCACCCAGCACATAGCAGTTAGAGAACAAGTAGCTATGTTTGTTTGGACTATGTCGCATAATAGCTCAAATCGTAGTGTACAAGAATGATTTCAGCATAGTGCAGATAGTATGAGCCGGTAAGTTTTTAAAGTTTTTATTTTTTTAAATACTTATTCCCTTAGGTGGAGAATTGTTGAAAGCTAATTATATTTTAAACAAGATATTTTAACCGTGTTCAGGATGGTTTGACAGCATTAGCAGACCAGTTAATCAGGCCTCCAGCGGATGAATGTCCATATGAAGTTTGCTGGAACTCCAAGTATTATCTATTTTTCAAGGATGTACTGAGTGCTATTGATAGAATACATATTACTGCTCATGTTCTAAATGTCTATGTCGCAAGCTATCGTAACCGTAAGGGGCAGATCTCCCAAAATGTGTTTGCAGCCTGTACCTTCAGCATGTACTTTTGCTTTGTAATCTCTGGATGGGAGGGCTTGGCTCATGATGAGAGAGTGGTTAAAGATGCTTTAACTAAAGGATTTTCTGTTCCTGAGGGCATGTACTATCTTGGTGATGCTGGGTATGCTCAGAGCAGTAAATGCTTGACTCCATACCATGGTGTGAGATATCATTTACAGGAGCACTATCAATCACGAAACAAGTAAATTAGGACCAGCTCTTTTAACCAAGTTACAATACAAATATAAACTGCAGAATTGGGCCAACCAGACTGAATTGAATTATAGGCCAAGAAATAATAAGGAGCGCTTATATCTTCACCATTCTCAATTACGAAATGTGATTGAGCGATCTTTTGAAATTCTCAAATGTCGGTTTTCTATTCTGCGAGGAGGGATGGAGTATCCCATGGTTGGTCAAGTAAAACTTGTAGTTGCCCTTATGGGCTTGCATAACATTATTCGCAAGGAATCTCCAGAAGCAGAGTGTGTTCTTTCTTCTTTCAATGAACCAGGTTTGCTCTCACTTACATTCACATTCAATTTCTATCAATATCCTCTTCTGTTTAAAGTTTATTGCTAACATTATCATATAGAGACAGTTCACAAAGAGGGCCACAGGAGTCATACGTGGGAAATAGTGATGGAGAGGAGGAGTGTATGAATACTGACCATGGAAGTCAGGAAGTAGCAAGTGTGGAAGTAGAATCAGCTGCAAGAGCTATGGTAGAGATATGAGAGCAAATAGCCAAAGATATGTGGTGTAATTAGCAGTTGTATCTTGAACAATATAGATTACCTTAAGAAGTAGGTCACATAATGGTAGATTGTGATAAAAAAAAAAAGTTCTATTTCTAAACTAGAGATAGAAAAAAAAAAAGTACAACTTGGAATAAACAGTTTAGCTTCCAAACAGTTCCATTACCTCCCAATATGTCCTCTGATCCATGCATCTCTAACTATCCCAGCTGATAGTCCAATAAACACACCAGCTTTTGCCCTATCCTCAAAAATAGAAACTGCCTTCACCATCTCCACCATCGATAGTTTATCAGAGTAGCTTTCTTCAAGAATCTTAATATCCCGCTCAGGTTTGGACTGGATGCTATATTCTCTTTGGTGAATAGCTTCATTTGTTGCTTGAGTAAGTGCTGTACTGTAATGGGGTAGCCAATTCGGTACTGTTGAATTGTCTAGGCTGTGCTAGTATCGAGAAAATCAGAAAATTGTCAGGAAAGCTCGATAAAAAGTATTATTAAGTTAAAATATTCTCCAAGGCTTAATAAGTTGTTATATTGTTAAGGTCTCTTCTCCGTTGCTTGATGATCCCTCAACTACGAGGGATTGCTAACTATTTATACACTTTTTCCCGGTACTTGTATTGGCCATATAAAGAAGTATCCTGAGTGACTTCGGCCATGGTCTTTAAAAGTGCGAACACAGTTTGACCCTGAAGATGTATGACCCCACTACAGCAAATGATCCCACGGACAGTCTATTTCTCTAAGGGTGTCAAGCACTTCACCAGTAGATATCCTTCGATCTCTTTCCTAAATGAACCAAGTTCAACTTGATGCAGCCCATTTGCCAACATCATACGGAATACCAGGTGATCAGTCTGGATGGCCGTCTTTCCTGCATATATGCACTCATGTGCAGATGCATTCGGGTTATCAAGATTGCAAAATACGTAATAGATCCACTTAGATAAATTACTCTATCATCTTTTACCGAGGCAGAGTAGTTCAGGATACGATCCTTCTTCTTGCCAGTATGGGTTGTAGTCAATATAGTTACCTCCTGGCCCTATATACCATTACATCTTTAGACTCGAAAATCTAGTACCATATCCCATATGTGTAACATCAGCTCCCCCTTCCTATGCTTCGTCTCGAAGCAATTCCTTCACTTAGTACTCCTTCCAGTAGGGTTAAAAAACCTTCTGCGATAACTTGGCCACAGCAGGAAAAACCTTTACCTATATACTCTTAGCCAAAATTAGGCATTTCTGGATTTTCCCTATGACAATCTTCTACCGTTTCCTGAGCATGCTGTAAGTGTTCCGGTGGTTCCCAGATGTTCTCATCTTCGGATATCCTTTCCACTTGACAAAGTATCGAAGTTCTTGGATCATTTGTAAACGTCCTTAGTATCTTCGCTCATAAGAGATTATTTCACTCTTAATAATTTTCTCCACCTCCCATTCATGGTCACCTTCAACCTCATCTGGTGACAAGGGTTGTTATTCTTGGCCAGGTCGAACTGATTTTTGGTATGGCTTAAGTAGCAATACGTGGAATACCAGATGGATTTTTGATCGCTCTGATATTTCCAATTTGTAGGCAATGTCTCCTTGTTCCTCTAGGATTTTGAACGGGCCATATAATTTTGGCGCTAACTTGTTGGACGGTCGGTTGGTGCAGTTATTCTTCGTGTTTAGCATGACCAAGTCACCAATTTTGAAGTCAGTTTGACTTCGCGCTTTGCAGTCATAATACTTGTTCATCCCTTGACGAGTCTTCTCGAGTGACGCCTTTGCTTTTTCATGTATCGCTTTCATCCAGTGAGCATAGATATTAGCTCCTGGATTCTGAGCATCTCGCTTCTTCATTCATTCTGTTTGCGGATGGTAACTATAGTTTGCAAAAAAGGGAGTTATTCCATGTATGCTTGTTACCGAGTTGTGGTATGCATACTCGGCTAACGGTAGTAGATGGTACCAATCATCATGATTGTAGTTGACAAATATTCGAAGGTAGCCTCCCAGCACTTAGTTGACTCTTTCTGTTTGTCCATCAGTTTGGGGTGGTACGCTGTAGACATTTTTCTTTTGATAATTAATGTATTGCACGATGATTCCCAGAATTCACCTGCAAACTTGTGTCCATGTCGGAGATGATTTCTGTGGGTAACCCATAAAGTTTCCAAACTTCTTTAATGAATGCCTCCGCAACATACTTTGCAGTCGCGTTTTCTTCTAAGCTGATGAAATGTGCCATTGTGGTGATCCATTAGACTACAACCATGATCTGGCTGCATCTTGCAGATTTGGGAAGTTGTATGATAAATCTATGGAGGTAGATACCCAGGCAGCAAGTGGGACTTGTAGTGGTTGTATGAGCCCAAAGCGTGCATGTCTTGATGCCTTTGCCTTTTGACACACGGTACAGGATCGTACATAGTCGTTTATCGAGTTCGTGATTCCTTTCCAGTAAAAGTCTCTAGTTGTAACATGAGTACATGTTCCGGTACCTCTATTACCACTCTCGTTAGCCTTTCC
>QFET01015672.1:11632-36115 GCA_003316355.1 Tuber calosporum | reverse complement strand
AGGGAGGGTGGGAGGGGAGGGGGGCAGTACCAAAATCCCTGAGGAGAAGCCAGCACCTGAAAAGGAGAACATCGCAGAGATTGGTGGGAAGGGGAAGAAGCGGAAGGTTGTAAAGATCGTTGGTGATGGCGATGAAGAAGATGCTATACAAAAGGATGAGAATAATGATAAAGGGAACGGGGGGGAAGAAACCAAAAAGAAAAAGAAAGGAAAGGCGGGCGTGAAGGCCAAAAAGGGCGTCAAGTTGTCTTTCGGCGATGATGAATGATTCCGTTGGAGGTTCGAAACGTCTAGATTCTACAATTCTCCCTGATTAACTATCTGTGTGGACTAAACGTTATCACTTCTTGGGAAGTCTAGTAGGCTGGAAGTTGGGGAAGGTTAGGATTTGGAGAGGCTCCTGCGCTAGGCTTGCTGGCGTCGCTTGTGTGGGTCTCCCAACTGTCCATTGCGAGTTGTCACCGGAGGTATTTGTTGTGCGGGATTGCAGAAGGTCATGGCAGTCCATAGAAGCGCAGCTGACGGGTGAAGGTCTAACTTCGAATGCATGGCTTCCTCAAGCGTGTCGTAGTGGCCGAAGCTAGCTGCACACAGCTACTTTAATATAGAGGTAGGTCACAGTGGATCAGGTGAAACCAAGAGCCTTCAAGTTACCTCTTGCTTAGTTGCAACTTAGGCCGTGCTAGGCTTCTTGTTTTCGTCGAATGAGAAACCCACCGCTGTGGCACCGGCATCAAAGGCCCGCGCATAGCACCTGCCGGAACAATCCACTCCACTACACAACTGCTTAAGGAATGCTGTGAATCTGAGAGGTGCAAAGAACTGTATTAGGGAAAGTGATCCAATAACACCTACTCCCTTCTTAATTTCGATAGCTGGGAGAAATGTGGCCCGGGTATATCATAATGCACTTGCACTTTTTGCTGTTTTGCTCGGGTACCCGAGCGGATTGCCACGCTGCTTCGTGTCATAGGTAAGGTATCAGTTTGTAGAGTCTACAAGTGGCTCTACAAGTACTCGAGTACGCTGTTGTGCGAACAATACTCACCTTTCTACGGAGCATGCATAGTGGATCGTACACCGGTATCTCATAAGTCTCTCAGTAGAGTACTGTACTAGTACTCTAGCCCCTACAACGGGGTCGCGGACCCGACTGGTGCAGCATGATTTGTGAGCCACACACACTTACTACAAACTGTGGTCCTAAAGCTACATATTCACCCTTATTTTAGTCTCAGGTCCGTATGATGGCCACAAGCTAATCACCTACCACTACTCGAGTATCAGCAAGCTCAAGGGTTCCGGTGCTATCCCAATCACCCGGCAGCACTCGCCTTCTTTCCCGACCCTACGCGGAAACCACTTTAAAAAAAGCTCTGACTCGTATTACATCTACAGAAAAATCGTAAATCCATTTCCAATTCTACAAAAACCACCTAAAATTTGGCGACGCCGGCCCATCCTTCAACGCCTTCGTCGCCACGTCCCGTGCGTCGATGTCCACACCCTGCACACGGTTTCTCCTACCGTTATCGAAAACCATGTATGTGCCCAAGGCTCCCGTTAGGAGCGTGCCGGCTGCACCGAAGCAGGCGGTTGTTATCAATGCAGCTGTTTGGTTATTAGCCTGAGCAGGGGTGGGGATGGAAAGAGGAAGAAGTTACGGATGTAGTTTGGTGCGTCTTGGGGACGGAAAATATTGGAACTTACGACGCCCATCATGTTCGCTACCTGTTGTTTGTCTCAGTGGAGTAGGAGTGGAGGGGGAGCGAAGGAGGGAAGAGGGGCATACTGGAACGCCGACGGATGTTAGGACTACTCGCTTGCCTTCGTGGGCTATGTTGTTATTGTCTATGGGAAGGGTGTTAGTTTTACGAAGTGAGAGGGTATCATGAGCCGTCACCCACACCATGTTGATAAGAGAACGCTGGGAGCGGAGGTGCCCCAGCACATCATGAATGTTGCGAAGTAGGCAATTTTCTTGTCTTGCAGGGTGTCGATGCTGGCGTAGATTATGAAGCCGATTAGTGGAAAGGAGAAACCTGGCTTAGTTAGGATTCCATCACACCAGTTGTGAAGGGGGAGATGTGCCCAAGGCAATAAACGGCGACCGCAGTCTCGTAAAGTCCGAAGCAAACGCTAATATAAGCAGCATTACCGCACCCGTGATATTCGGCGCTTCCCCCTTCGGGATCAGCTCAAGCCCCTCCGCCACCCCAGTGAGAACATACCAACAGTATAGAGGTTCGTCTTAACAACGCTATACCCCAACCTCCCGACAATCTGCGGTAGAAATAGGCTAACGCTCTGCAACGGCACACCCAGGCACATCTCGATAGCTAACCAAGCCCATGTAACCGGCATCCTAAAGACCTTGACAGACTCCCTGAGGTCGAATTTCTCGTCGACGATGGAGGAACTATCAACTTGGATTCGGTAGAAGGCGAGTTCCTTTTCTTCTGGGTTTAGGAAGCGGGCTTTTGCGGCGCTCATGGGTAGGTACCAGTACGCAAAGAAGCTGAAGAGAGCAGTGCAGGTACCTTCTATTATGAAGAGGTAGCGCCAGGCGGGGAGGTGGCTATTGATGTGGAAAACACCGAAGGCGAGAAGGCCTAAGGGTTGTTAGCATGGTAGGGACAGATTCGGCGGAGGTATGGGTATGCACCGCTGAAAGCATTGGCAATATTACTCGCTGCATAGAATACAGCAAGCCTACGTGCTAATTCCCCACGTCTGTAAAATGTCGTTAGGTAGTATATGACCTATACCTTCCACCCACTTGCTTCAGCACTCGGCATTTTTGCCCCTCCTGGATCAATCGACCGGTTCCTACCAGCGGGAAAAAGGCACTCTCCGCAGCACCCAATATTACTCTCACTAATCCCACGATATCAGCGTTCCAGCTCTGATTTCTCAGAAGCGGCTAGAAAAACAAACCAGTCATCATCCCCCCAAAGTTCTTGCAGGCTGCCCCCAACAACGTCATGCTCCCAAACGTAAACATCATTATCGGCAACACCCTCCCGGGCCCGTACTTCTTCCCTAGCATGCCTACTGGTGGTGCGCAGAGCACATAGGGAACATAGAACACTGATAGTAGAATGTTGTACTGATTACCCGTGAAGCCTAGGTCTTTTTCAAAGCCATTAGTTTTGGCATTGCCTAGATTGCCTTTATCTAAGCTACTCGCATTGTCAGTGCCCGGTGAAGGAGGGGGCGAGGAGGGAAGAGAGAAGAAACCCACGCATTAAACAAATACATAACCGCCAATACCGGCAATAATCTCAAGTCAAACCTCCTACACAGTGCTTTTTCAGCTTTCGAATCTATAACCCTGGTAATTAATTCCTCTCCCTCTTCAAGAACTCCGGCGCTGGCGCCTCCTTCCTCTGAGACAGAAGTAGATGGATCAAGCTCAGGCGATTTATGGTCCTTCTGTGCCATCTTCCCAAAAAAAGGAAAAGGATCGGGTTGTGAAATATCTCGTCTGTTTTGGCTCTATTTTGTCGCTTTCGGGGAAAAAGGTGCGGAGGAGGGATCATTTTATAGGATGGACCGGACTAGACCCGACTGTAGGTCCACGAGTGGAAGAGTCTCCTTTGGGTCTATTCTCCGGAATGGCAAGAAAGGATGCATACCATCATTTGGAAACGGCAAACACATCTCAATGCGTCGCCGCGCCTGGATGCAGGTTTTCGTTACCGGTACCGTATTTACTTCCCTGGTTGGGATTGTGAGTGGGATTGGAGGAGTGGTAGGTGCATGAGTGGAATGGGCCTTATCGTACAGCCGCCCCTCGCTATAAACAATGCCAAGTATAGGGTGCCTACTATTCAGTATAGCTAGGGGTCCAGTACAGCGACCATAAGGAAATTGAAAGGTGTGAAATAAGGCAAGGAGAGAAGATGGAGCGGGGGAAACTATAGATATAAAAGTGGGAAATCTTGAAGAAAAAAAAAAAAAAAACTGCAAATAAACCACATAAAAACAGACTGTTTCTCAATCGCATGAAAGGTACAAGATGGGTTGATACAAGTTCAGAAACATGACCTTTGTGTCTTGTGCACAAAACATTCCAGTTTCAAATTATATGGATTTGGAGAGCTTCCTGAATGTCTCCCATGATGGGATGACAGCACTCTACCTCTCCTAAGTCTCAGTCATCACATCAAAGGCTGGTGTAATAGAATCTCATTATCATTTCTATTATTACATTAATGTCTAATACAATAATTACAAAATGCAACATCATGAAGTTTAATATTCAGTCCTTGGAACGGATAGTGGGAAGGACAAAGGACAACACAGATTGGCAGCATAAGAAAAAGAAATTGGAAAGGTTACAAAATGATACTAAGGTAATGCCTATACAATAGACTTGAAGAAATGAAAATCTCTCTTTAAAGCAACTCCTATATATTCCACAAGAGGAAAGCCCAGTGACTGAGATTGTGAAAGGAGGTTATGATTCAAAGTTAGTAGAACATTCCATGCAATAAACAACCCTTGAAATAATAATTAGAGATATTTGCTAGAATGGAATTATTAGCTGGACAAATAATGATGTACAACCTCATACAGAATGTTAAAAAGCTAAAGATCTACAGCATAGTTGCTTTAGCCTGTTATATTCTTTACAGGTACCATTTACAGCTTAATCATCTAACTTGTTAGATTTTATTACACAACTACTCAAATCTGCAATATACAGGCAGATTATGATTATAGTTTACTTGTTGACAAAATGGCACACCTTAACAGACTAGAAGAAAACATGACTGCGAAGGACATCACTAAAGAATGCATCAAAGAAGCATGTAAACTTTATAGGTTCCTTCCTGAAATGATCTCAGATATGAAAACAAAGTTTGCAAAAGAATTTTGGAAATCATTATGCAAAATATTGGATCTTAAAAGCAAAATGTTGACAGTGTACTTTCCTCAAACTAATAGACAAATGGAAAGAGATAACCAAGTGTTGGGAGGCTAACTCTAAATATTTATTAACTACAATCAGGACAATTAGTGCCAGCTATTACCTTGAGTTCAGTATGCCTACAAGAAATGAGTAATAAGTACATATAGAATAACTCCTGTCTTTGTAAACTTGGATATTCATCTGCAAACTGAATGGATGAAAAAGCAGGTAGCTCAAAATCTTGAAGTAAAGTTATATGCTCACTGAATGGATATGATACATGCACAGGTTAACAAATCTCTAGGAAGAACTCATTAAGAAATGAATAAATACTATAATCGCAAATATACATATTCAACTAAACTACAAGGTTGATGCCCTGGTAATGCCAAATGCAAAGATTATCCATCCTAAGTGACCCATGAGGAAATTAGTGCCAAACCAATCCACCCTGTTCTAATTCCAGAAACAATGAGGATACCTGACCTACAAATTGGAAATATCTGAATGATGGAAAATGTATTTGTTATTGGATATATTACTACTTGTACCATATAGAATCTTAGTGTGACCTAGCCAAGAGCAAGCACCCTTAGCACCAGATGAAGTGAAAGGTTACTTTGAATGGAATGTAGAAAAAATCTTTAAATGTGAAATAATCTGTTATAAGTAAAGATGCTATGGACATTCATGCAAAATCTAGGAACTTTTCAATCTTTGTTAAGTGAAAAAGATGTTCTGAAGATAAGAATACCTAGGAACCACTAAAGAACTTAGAGTCTACTTAAGAATTAGTAGAAGATGTTTAAAGAGAAAATCCAGAGATATAACAATTGAGCTAAGTAGTCTCTATGAAATGTGTTTTCCTACAGTAGCAAAGGTATCATCTGAGGTTTTGAACACTATACTGGCAAGGAGTACTAAAAGGAAGGTGGTTTTAAGATATTGCTTGCAAAGTGGGACCTGATATTACAATTTATGGGCAATAGTACGAGCATCATGATATAACAGTTTATAGAACAAAGAGATTGCTCTCTGACTACAACCCACACTACCAAGAGGTAGTGTCTAAAATTGAAGTGTTTAGCCTTATTGTAAGATCTGACTTCAAATCCAATATGATATAGAGTAGTAGATTTTTATAATCTGAATCTATATGCACATGGGTGCATAAGTAATGCAAGAAAGCCAGCTATCCCAACTGATCAACTGGTATTCTATAGGACCTTAGCAAATGGGTTACATCAACTTGAACTTTGTTCATTTAACAATTAATTTGAAGGCTAACTACACGTAGAGTCCCTATGAAACGGAATAGTATTATGTTTCTATTATTACTACTGACTTGATATTGGTTATTACTTATTTGGGTTTATACCTGATAAGTACTACCTTTTAGTTGTCCCTTCCTACTTGCTTATATCCTCCTAACTGAGATTTTTTTTCTTTTCCTTATTTCACTTATTACTACTCCCTCCTTTCTTCTACCCATTTGGGTATCACTATCCTCCTGCTATATCTAATAGATTAGTATAGTATTAGCGATCACCTATTCCTACTTGTTTGGATTCCATTACTGGTTTTGTTAGGTCCATCCTATCACTTTAAAGCCTGTTTTCAAAATATGGTTACCTTGTTAGACTGCCTCTGTTAGCATATTTGTTGGAGAGGATGTTTGCACTTTTGTTAAGTTTTCCTAGCTTCAATCTTTTGTATTTTAAGAGCCTGCAATCCCTAGAGGATTTGGACTCTCAAGCCTGACAGGAGTATCATCTTTAATACTACAATTTGAATGGTCACTATATTAGTTCCATACCTTTAACCTGATCTATTGAAGGCCTATCTATCAACACTTGTCCCCCTATCCTTATAGTACGTTCAGAGTCCCTTTTAGATCTCAAGATACTTTAGAGAAGGTTAGACTTTAATATCTACAGATTAATTAATAGTTGAGAGTATCATTTGAGTGGGTAGGGCAGATATCTTCAGGGTCAAACTGTGCTTGCACTTTACACAACAGGGTTGAAGTTGACAAAAGATACTTCAATTCTATGAACTACCTGAACACTAAAAAAAGTAAATACATAGTTAGCTAGTTCCCTAGTAGTCAATAGATTATCAAGTAATGGTGAAGAGGCCTTAACAATATAAATAAGTTAAGAAACTCAAGAAATATTTGCATTCTACTAATGCTCAAGCTGTATTCTTTCTGAAATTTCTTCATCTTTCTAAAGTAGAGCTGGTTCTACGCAATTCCACAGTGCCTAATTAGCTATCCTTGAATTCAATACTTCTCTTTAAATGCTTTGAACATACCTGGAGGCTCTTTGGTAGTTCATACTTACTTTTTAGCTAGTCCTTTCAATGAATCTGGTAGCAATTTCTTTGTTAGATGTTGAAATAACTGTCATCATGCTCTGTTTCGAGAGAACCCTCATTGTGTAGATGATGCATGTTTCTTATTCTGAGTGCCTTACTCCTTAGTAAGTTCCAGTCACAGGATATGACCCCATGACCTCATCCTAGGCCTGTCAACCTCTCTGAGAAACCTGTTTGTTAGCTTGAGGTTTCCTAACTTCTACTTGCTCTCAACTTAACTAGCTGTTGTAGTTAAAAAAAACATAACACTAAGTAGTTTGTATTAAGAATGATATTGCCCTTGGAGCATCTTGATTCAATATAATAATAACTAACTGAGATTCTAAACTGTGATGACTTCAAGTAAGTTATAGCTACTAGATATCTTAGTAGGTTCTTAATCAGCTCTCAATTACTAAATCACAACCTTAGGTAAGTTCAGGACTTACTTACTGTAGATTGATCAGAACTGTAACCGGTATTGATTACTATTGTTATGGATGACAAGGCTAACTGAAACTAGCAGGACTAGTAAGGGGTTAGTTTGTGTTATGGTTGGTTTCAAGTATCGTTTGATACTTGGTTTGTTTCATGATTAGTTTCAAATTCAGTTGATACTTAGTTTGTTATATGTTGGGTTTCATGTATCAGGTTAATACTCAATATGTTTTATGTTTTGTTTTATGTATCAGGTTGATACATATTATGTTTGCAGTACCATTTAGGTATATGAGGTATTTGTTTTATTAGATGCCTTTATATGCGTAGCTTGGTTATATCTGTTGATTGAAAATCAAATGAAAGGAGATCGAAAGCTTTGAAAAGCGAGATCATATATTTAAGACTGCCCCTATGGAGCTTAGAGAGGGCAGACTTTGACAGACATAGTTTTCAATATACTTGGTTGAGCAGTAACATCTTTTCAGTTTGCATGAAACCACAGGAAGTAAGTCTAGGACTTAGCGAAGCTGGCGATATACCAATCAACCACTGTTAAACAACTTAACGAGGTCTCCTGTAGTAAAATTCACTAGAAGTGAGAACAGTTTGGGATCTGTATTACAATGGTTATACCTTACCGAGTCACATTCCTCTTGGCGCCTGATACACCTAGGGAGGCATTATATGTTTTTAACTTCAACAAGTAGATGAGTTAGAAGCAGGCAGAGGTTTGGAAACCTCAGGCTTGCAAGCAGTTGTCCAGGATAGGTGACAAGAGACTTCAGACAAGGTCAGGTAAGCAGATACTGTAACAGGAACCTTCCAAATTGAAAGACAGTCAGAGCACTAAAGGCGAACAATCAATTGCATCCAGCTTCAAAGTAGACGAAGCAGGAAGACAGTTATCACAAGACCAAGCAAAGCAATTGTTACTGGAATCGGCAAAAAGAACTAGCTTAAGAGAATGCTGGAACTCCCGGAGAGTTCCCCTCTACCCTAAAGGGATTGAAGGGGAAGCAAGCAGCATCACCCTAGGACGATCCAAGTAGCTCACACAGGGTAGAGAGCTCCGATGGCTCTAGTGATTTTGATGACATGTCGAATCTAGAACCTAGTAATGTTCCAGTGGCTAGAAAGCCATTACCAGCAACTACAGCAAAGCTTAGTATCAAGGTCCTTACACCAAAGCGGTTCAGTGGTGAGGGAGAAGACCTTAAGGCAGAAGCCTTCATTTTTTGGTACCAGTCAGTCCTGTTATACCAAAAACTAAATGGAGTCAAATCCAAAACAGACGGTGCGGGAAACTATTGGATACTGTACACAGAAGGGAGAACTCAGGAAGCAGCTTTCAGGCAGCAGAAAACTATGGCGAAGACTTGACTAGAGATCAGCTTATCGACTGGTCACAAGAACGATTCCAGAGATTCAAGCAGAAGGATGAACTCTACAAACGATTCCATGAGATTTAGCTTGTCATGAAAAGGAAGACGCAGAGTATCACCGCGGTAGCTACAGACCTGTTGATGTACCGATCGCTATTACCAGAAAGCACCATTTCCGAATATGCCTATATCCAAAGGTTCTTCCAATATATGCATATAAAACTAAGGTGAGATGTCGTAACATAGTACGATTCTAGCAAAACAATCCAGACCACAATAGCTTATGCAGAGAGAGTGGTTGCAATACTCCACGGTACAGGAACCTATGGAAAGGATAAACAGAAGGATCGATACAAGGAAGATAACTCCAAGAATGACAACAAACCTCAATGGAAGAAAAAGGAATTAAGCAAAACAAAGACTCCAAGAGAAAAAGGAGCATGCTTTACCTGTGGCAGTAAAGGACATATAGCAAAGGATTGCTCCAACAAAAGTGACAAAGTTAAAGGAAAGAGACCCAAGAAGGAAACATCATCGCATCAGGTTAAAGAAGCCAGCAGAGAAAATGAAGTATATGCCAATGCACTAGAGGTTGAGACTAATGTATCAGCACAGAACACTCTACCCAAGGGTGATAAGAGTCACACATCAGTGGAAGGAATGATCCGATATACGGCAAACAAGAGAGAGTCCTGTTTAACACAGGAACTATAGGAACAGACCTATTCAGTGCAACTGTTGTCACTATACATGGAATTCCATGTACCAAAATGGCAACTCCTACAACTATTCATACGGCTATGAAAGGGTCGCGATCTGAATTACAGAAAGAATGCAAGGTCAGTATAGCGATTGAGAAGATGAAGACTACTGACAATAGAATAAAGGTGGGGAACTTAGTAAAGTACAATGCCTTGATTGGAATACTATTCCTAGCACGAAACAAAGTATCAGTCGAATGTGGAAAGCTGAGGATTCACTTTCCTGACCATAAGATATGGGTCAATTGCACACCAACAAGTGCCAGATTTTGAGCAGCTGTGACAAGCACAGAAGAGATAATAGATTAATACCCAAGGGTATTCCCAGATCCAATTCCTAAACGGTTACCACCTTTAAGGAAGGTCAACCATTGAATCAGATTGAAGGATCCTGGTAATCTGGAGATGATGCTAACATACTCGGTACCAGAGAAGTACGAGATTCAACACAAAGCTTGGCTGGACCAAAAAGAACGAGATGGAGTCATCGAAAGAGCAGAAGTGCCAGGAGCAGCACTCATATTTGTGTCAGTCAAAGGAAAGACTGATGGCATGATCAGATGTCTAGAGTACCATACAGTGAGCAATGACAATACTCAGAAGGATGATGAACCTGTTCCAAACTAAAGGACACTACTCAATGCATTAGGAAGGGAGTGATACAGATGCAAGATCGACCTAAGCGATGCCTATTTTCGGACCAGGGTTCACTCTGACGATGTCAAATACAATAGTTACAAAACACCCTTCACAGGTTTCGTCAGCAAGGTTATTTTACAAGGAGACATAAATGCACCAGGGACATTCATGATGATTATATCGGACCTACTAGCAGAGTACCTAAGGGAATTTGTGTGGGTGTATATCAACAATATACTTATATTCTCTGATAGAGACTCCGACCACTTGAAAACATTAGAGCAGTCTGTAACAGGTTGGAATAAGCGGAGATCCTTGCAAGCAGAAAGAAGACAGACTTCTTTGCTGAATAATTACAAGGACTAGGCTACGTCATCGATGACAAGGGGCTTAGAGCAAACCCTGAAAAGAGCAGGAGGATTGAGGAGTGAGAAACACTGAAGAATAAGAAGCAACTTCAGGAGTTCCTAGTATTGGTAAACTACATTAGACAATTCCTACTACATATTCCCACTATCACAGCACCCTTGACAGATCTTACCAGAAATGAGGAGTTTGTCTGGACACCAACAAATGATCAATGCTTCAATAATGTGAAAGATATCATCAAACAGAACCAGGTCATGAGACCAATCAACCACACCTCTGGACAAAAGATATGGCTTATCACAATGCCTCTGACTCAGGGGTAGGAGCTTGGGTAGGACAAGCAGACTGTAATGGAATCCTACTATGTTTCTACTATTACTACTGACTTGATATTAGTTATTACTTATTTGGGTTTATACCCGATTAGAACTACTATTTGGTTGTCCCTTCCTATTTGGTTTATGACTTCCTAACTGGTTATTCTTTCCTTGTTTCGCTTATCACTACCCCTCCTTGCTTCTACCCATATGGGTATCGCTCTCCTCCTGCTATACCTACTGGATTTGTATAGTATTAGCGATCTCTTGTTCCATCTTTTTTGGATTCCAATACTGGTTTTGTTAGCTCTATCCTGTCGCTTTTAACCCTCTGTTTTTGGAATATAGTTACCTTGTTATGCTGCCTCTGTTAGCATGTTTGTTGGACATGATGTTTCCGCATTTATTTAGTTTTCCTAGCTACAATCTTTTGTATTTAAAGAGCCTGTAATCCCTTGAGGATTCAGACTCTCAAGACTCACAGGACTATAATCTTTAATACTACAAGTTGAAGAAAGAGGGGTGACTCTATTAGTTCCATACCTTTTACCTTATCTATTGAAGACCTATCTATCGACTCTTCTCCCCCTATCCTAATAGTATCTTCAGAGTCCCTTTAGGATTCACGAGATACTTGGGAGTAGGTTACACAGACACACTTGATACGGCAGGGCCTGCAACATTTCACCGCAGGAAATTCACCCACTCACAGATGAATTATGGAACTACTGACAAAGAGGCACTTGCAATTATAAATGCCATGACCTCCTTTGATCATATTCTTGCAGGGCATGAACTTACGATCAAAACCGACCACCAACCTTTGGTGTATGTAAAGACAGCCAAGAACCCCTCACACAAGCATCTGAGGTGGTGAACCCACTTGGTCATATACATGACAAAGATATGTTATAGGCCTGGGAAGGGAAACTATTTAACAGACGCTCTTCCCCCCCTTTATGAGCAATTTGATCCTGAACCAAACGATGCTCAAGACCCTACCAACGAAGAAGATTCAAACCTCAATAAGATACCTTTCACCCCCTCAAATATGTCACACTTTGAACCACTTCCTATTGAAGAACCACTTCCATCTGAATACTCTGATTGTTCTATGAGGGCAGGAAAGGATTGGGGAGAGAGAGTCACCCTAGAAATCAGTGATGATAAGAGAAACTATGCGGATATGCACTGCAATGCATTGTATGATCGGCAGTGTACCATCCATGAGGACAAGAAGCTCAGAGACAAGATAGTTCTACCAGAACTAGTCTCTACCTACGAAGCAAGGGATAGCATCTTGGTACCCCCATGGCCGGAACTGGACCAGGATGCAGTCAGGCCACCTTTGATCAAGCAACTAGAAGATATGAGTTCTGAATACTAGGACCAGGCGAGTTCTTACCACCAGCAGGCAACAGATCCTAAGCAGCCACTCTACTCCAATCCGGCACTCCGCCAACCAAGGCTTATGCCAGTCATCGAGCCACCTACTCTCACTTACCACCAACATACCCTCTACGATCTCTATGAGGATGAGGAGGAGGAAGTACCACGCTTGAAGTGAGTACAGGATGAACAGAATATGGTAGCAGTAGTGGCAGGTATGAGTAGCCAATAGAAAAGACAAATGGTGGAAGCCTACAGGAACGATGACCTGTTCAAACAAGCTTCTGACACTAGCAACAGTGGCAGAGGGGGCAAGCCATCCCACTACAGGATCTGAGATAGACTGATATATGCAATGACCAGGGGTGGTTAAGATTGCCTATATATACCTAAGGGACATGCAGTGAATGGGATGACGCTCAGGGATATCGTTATTGATCAGATTCACAATAGAGGACATCACAGCGTAGATAGGAATCAACGCTATGCTACAGAATACATATTCTGGCCGGAGATAAGGAGGGATTTTTGAGACTATGTTCGCCAATGCGATTTATGACAAAGGAATAAGGAACACAATAAGCTTCCTGTGGGAGAGGCATAGGCTATGCCAGTACCCTACGAGATATTTACCTCCTATGCTATCGACTTTGCAGGATCATTCAACGAGTTTGGAAACAACAAGTACAACATAGTACCAGTAGTTATCAATAGGGCAGTTTGATTCACTTAGTTTATTCCTATGCATTCAAACAGTCACACAATGGAGACCATCACTCTCCTCTGGCACCATATATTCACCCCACATATAGTACCCACTTTGTGTATCAGCGATGCTGACCCACATTTTACCTCACGATTTTGGGCTCAATGTATGAACTCTTTATGCATCTAGTACATCAAGGGAGAACCAGGACACCACGAGACCAATGGCCAGGTTGAGAGAAAGATTTGTGAACTTAAGAATGCCTTAAGGAATGTTGTTAACAAGTACCAGAATAACTGGTTAATTGCGCTTCCTGAATTAGCAGCCTACGAGAATGCAGGACATTCTGATGTCCAGGTCATGTACCATACAAGGCAGTGTATGGATGAGATTACCATATACTGTCGACTATCAGAGTCCAAAACACACAGGTGCCTCCCTCTGATGACTTCCTGAAGAGACACCAGGAAGTGTGAAATGAGGTCTCTCAATATGTCAAGACGGCGAGATTTAGGAGAACAAGGATAGCAGCAAGGAGAAGGACCACTCACAAACTAATTGATGTGGGCGAACGAATGTTGGTCTGGGGAGACCTTTTCGCTACAGAATCTTGTAGTAGCAAGAAGGTGTAATGCAGATGGCGAGGACTATTTGGGGTCTTGGAATACGCTTCCTACACACAGAACTACATGGTCAAGATGGGCGCAGGGATTTACCAGTACAAGGAAGGAGGATTTCATTGCTCTACGGTTAAGAGACTCATAGAGAACGATGATAATAGGTTCCCTGGCAGGGCCTAGGCGAAACCAGCACCCATTGTGGTTGAAGAGGGACCGGAATGGGAAGTTGAGCAAGTGCTGGATCACCGTCGACACTATGGACGAGATAATTTCAATATCAAGTAGAAAGATTATGCAGATTCTGAGAACAGCTGGGAGCCTGTTGAGGGATTAGAGAACTCTATGAACCTTGCGCAGGAATGGAGGACAGATAACTGTCCAGACGACGAGTTTCCTATCATTACACGTTATATCAAGATCGGATTCACGCCAAAAATACCAGTATACAGGGAGTTTATTGATGATAGAAAGGTGGACAATGGATTTTGGAAACCCTAATTGGAGAGTGACTATGACTACACTAGAGTCTCAAATGATGGCTAGGTTATCAAGACTTGGTTGGATTTTGATTTTAGTGATTAGAGAGATTTGCTTTTTTTATTTGATTTTTGGAGACAGTTGTTTTATTTCTGAGGTGTAACCGGTATTGTTTACTATTGCTAAGGCTGACTAGGCTAACAGAAACTAGCAAAGCTATTATGGGGTTAGCTTGTGTTATGGTTGGTTTCAAGTATTGTTTGATTATTAGTTTGTTATATGTTGGGTTTCATATATCAGGCTGATACACAATATGTTTTATATTTTGTTTTATGTATCGGGTTGAGACATATTTTGTTTGCAGTAATGTTTAGGTGTATGAGGCATTTGTTTTATTGGAGGACTTTACAAGTTGAGCTTAGCTATATCCTTTGATTGGAAATCAAATCGAAGGATATCGAAAGCTTTGGAAAAGCGAGATCATATATTTAAGACTGCCCTTCTTGAGCTTAGACAGGGCAGACTTTGACAGACAGAGTTTTCAATATACTTGATTGAGCAGATACTTCTTTTCAGTTCGCATGAAACCACAGCAAGTAACTCTAAGACTTAGCAAAGCTGGCGATATTGTAATCGACGGCTGTTAAACAACTTATCGAGATCTCTTGTAGTAATATTCACTTGAAGTCCCAACAGTGTGGGATCTGAGTTACGATCGTTATACCTTACCGATACGCATTCTTCTTGGTGCCTGATACACCCTGGGAGGCATTACAAGAACTGAAAAGAAATAACTACTTCATCTACCATATTCAAAAGTCTGTATATCGTAATCTGTTCCCTATTAGTCCTCAAGGATCATAGCTTTTAAATATGATTCATTGTGTATTCAATGCCTTATCAATAAATCAAATAACTAAGGTACCTAATAGTTTCTTGAAATATAATATAAAATGTTTCTAGTGCCAAACACATACCTGAAACTAAAGATAAATTATAAATTATATCTCATATCAGACTGATATATAAAACTCAATATCAACCAAATAAGTTTTCCTTCTGAAACTTGAAATTAATTTTAAAAGCAACTAAATATTAAATAATACTTGAAACTAATTATAAAATAAACTAACCCTTTACTAGTCCTGGGAGTTTTGATTAACCTTATTAGCCTTAACTTTAGTAACCATTATCAGATACACCTGGCAGCTTAAGCACAAATAAAAACTAATAAAAAGAATAACAAACTATAACTATTCTACTGAGATTATGTGAAATAGAGTTGATATTTTTTGTGTTATTTATTGAGACCTTTTGTCCTACTTTGTACTCATACCAAGGTTCTGGCTTCTGTGCTACAACCTAGGCTGCTTGCTTACTTGCAACTTTGGGTACTCTGCAGAGTGTGCCTGACAGCTAAACATGAATTTGTGTCTCAATTTGATATTATTGCATGAAATAGCCTGATTTATAGTTCAACACCGCATAAGTATGTCCCATGTCATCCAGTGTACATTCTAATATACCCAACCTCATACTTGCCTAAATTAATTAAACAAACTATAGGAATGGTAACTTGATAAAGTAGAATAAAAATATGGCTTTTTTACTTCATTTGGTCCAGTGTTAGGATGGCTATATTATGTTACATACTTGGCGATATGAGACATACTTATTTATTGTTGAATTATCTATCAAGCTATGATATCTCAAGCCATATTGAGCCACAAGGTCATGTTGAGCTGTCAGGCACTCTCTGGAGAGCGCCCAAGGTTCTTAGTGACCGAGCCGCCTGGGTTGTGGCTCAGAAGCCACAACTTTGGCGCGAGTATATGCTAAAATTATTATTGCCTATTTTTTATTTTTAGTTCATGTACTCCCTTTTGCCCTATAACCTGCCTAGTATTCTTCCCTTCTATCACACAGACTCGTTTGCATGATTGCCAGAGAAGGACACCGTATTTCTTCGAGTGATTTCCCATGAATCTTAACCCCGCCAAGCCACTCTTGTAGCTTCAAACATTTTTTCCCAGCCACAACACATTCAGCATTCTTGCAATTCCAGGAGCCAACCCCGCTTTCCCTCCCCCCAGAATGTCATCCCACTCCTTGGCCAGGCCAGCTATAGCTCTGCGGCAGAACGCCTTGCTGGCCGCCCGTGCGTCCTCCTCGTCCTCCCAATTCCACACAACTGCCCTCCTCCACCGCTGGGTCAGGGACCGTAACAAAGACCGCGGCGTATCTGCGATTCACCGCCGGCCTAAGAAGAACATTCAGATATCCGTTTCCAAGGTTCCACTCCCGGAACCGGTTCTAGACGCCTCTAAGCGAACGGCTGTGAAGGTCGGTCCTAACCACGGGCTTTGGGGGTTCTTTCGCGAGAAGAAGGCATTGCCAACCCCGGAGGAGGATAATAAGCACGGTCTGTCCTATTCTGCCCTGTTCGCACCGTTGAGAGTGGGGGTTGTGAGGCTGATTGGTGCTGGAGGAGGCTAGGACGGCCCTGGACCGCGGCGGAATTACGACGGAAGAGCTGGGAGGATTTGCAGAAACTTTGGTGGGTGTGCGTTAAGGAGAGGAACATCATGGCGACTCAGAAAATTGAGAGGCAGAGATTGGAGCCGGGGTATGGTGAATTCGAGTCGGCTACGAGATATGGGCAGGTATGTTGGGATCAATTGTTCACTTTGGGATCTTGGAGTCTTTTTGGTGGGGATGGAATAGGCTCATGGCTCGGGGGAGCAGATTCGAGTTACGCAGAGGGCCATCAAGCATGTCCTTACGGAACGATATTATGTCTGGCAAGAGGCTCAGAAGATTGCTGCAACAGATCCCGAAATAGACCTTTCCGGGGAAGGGCCGGCCTACAACCCACGTGATTTTCCGGTCAGTACTATTGATTTTGGCTTTCTCGGGAGCGAAGGTCGTGTACTAAGTACCTTATAGGATGACTTTTCAGGCAAAAAGTCGAAGGAGGGGAGGAAGAGGCACGAGGGTCCGCAAATTGTTGATCCTATACACCAGGCACACCGAGAATCGTTGGGGGAGCTGTCTACTGAATCCCTGCAAAAACAACCAGCTGTGTGATTGGGCTTGAGATCTCTTTGTATAATAAATTAGATTCGGGTGTCGTACATACGATTGGGATTGAGAAATGATTGGATGGGGGGTGTATAGAGGAAGGGAAAATTAGATGGTGGGGTGTTCTGGCTTCCAATTGTCAACGGAATAAATCTACAGAGCCTGAATAACCAGATATCTGTGGGTATGGATTTATCACCGATTAGGGGATTGCCTGTGTGTGGTGTCTGGCATATTCTTGTAGTATCTTCAGTATCGTTAACTGGTGACCTCAAACCATGCCTCTAATGTTGGCGTTGACTAAGCATGGACAAACCCACCCCAGAACCAGATCCTCCTGCCAAGAATCCACTAATACTTGAAATCTTGGCACGCACTGTGACCTCTCCCAAACTGAAACAATTCTTTTTTTTCTCAACTCCAAGGCCCCACCAACCAACTGGAATAACTCATAACTTTTTATCAACAATTATTCCCCGACTCCCTCGCCTCATAATCAACACACGTCTCTCGATATTAGGTCGTTCTACAGACTCGCGAGTTTAGTCTATGATGGCTGACATCGAGGTATGTGCCTTATTTTTCGTGGAGGAAAAGAAAACTTTGCGGGGCGCTAAATTCGACTCGGTGGACAATTTTTTAGGAGCGTATACGTGGCTACAACAATGCGTTTGAAGGTCTGCTTTCGCTAGTGCCGGAGAATAAAGGTGATGTGAGTTTGCGATTGCGCTCTTTTGGCTCTGTCACTTTGTCTAATCGTTCTGGTCGGGTGGTTGTGATAGTCCCCGCAGCTGAAGAGGAAGCACACGAAGGAGGAATCAAAGAAGCCTAAAAAGGCCAAGTTGGATTCTGGGTCAGCAACGGAGGGAACACCGGTGAGGGTGGAGCGGGATGAGGATAAGGCGACCGAGGGAAGTGGTGGGACTCAGAAGGGAGCTAAGATGCCTAAAGAAAAGCGGGAGAAGAGGTCAAAGGTTGCCGTTCAGAGCATTGGGCCTGGGAGAGGGGTCGGGGAGCCTTCGAAGACCGCTGGTGCCAACGCTATGCTAGCATCTTCAAAACCTCAGCTGAATATAAGCCAATCACATAAACCACAGAGTCCGACGCTGTCAAAAGCTGCATCTGAGATACCAGGTTACGAATCGGGTAGTGACGTTGATATACAGATGGACTCCGGGGACTCCACTCCGCATTCTCAATCTACAGCAATCACCTCCCCAGATGCCGGCGAGTTGGCATCTAGGAGAGTGCCTAGGGTCGAGCTTGATGCCGCATCAAGAGCTGAGAAACGTGCCCTTCTAGTGGCGCGCATAGAGGAACTGCGTGCACGGCGGCAGGCTGCAAACGGGACTGGAGCCAAGAACCGCCAGGAGCTAATGGAAATCCGACGGAAAAAGGAAGAGGCGAGAAAGGAGCGAAAGAAACAACAACGTCTAGAAACCAAAGCTGCAGAAGAAGCAAAGCGCAAGGAGGCACAAGCAGCAGAAGCAGCACTAGCCGGTGGAGAAGGAAAGACTCCTTCATCGCAACAAGAGCAGCTAAAAAAGGGTCCTGCAAACAACTTTTCCTTCAGCGCTGTCGCGTTCGACGACGGACAGGAACTCGATGCTACTCTCACAGACTTTAAGAAAACCCGGAAGCCGAAGGGCCCCTCTGATGTCCTCGGGCAATTGAAGCACGTTGAGACAAAGAAAGCTCGTATACGAAATATGGCTCCGGAAAAGCAGGCCAAGATCGAGGAGAAAGAACTCTGGAGTAAAGCGCTTAAGCAAGCTGCTGGGGAGAAAGTCCGCGACAACGAGCAGCTACTAAAGAAGTCGCTCAAACGACAAGAACAGGTTAAGAAGAAGTCTAAGCGTGAATGGTTCGTTCCATCCCCTTTCGCTCTTATAGTCTAGCATACTAAGAATCAAACAGGAAAGAACGCATCGAGAGCGTTGCGAAGTCAAAAGCTATGAAGCAAAAGAAGCGCGAAGACAACCTTGCAACGAGAAGGGAACAGAAGGCCGGCAAGTCAGGCAAGAGGGCCAAAGTTGGCGGGAAGCAGAAGGTACAAATGAAGAGAAAGAAGAAGGGCGCTCGGCCTGGCTTTGAAGGGAGTATGAAGAGCAAGCCTAGCGGAGGGGGAGGCGGGCGTCTAAAGAAGGGAGGGAAATAAGAGAAAGTTGGTATATTATTGCTTCTTCAACGTGGTAAGGGTAATGGACTAAAATGGGCTGGGCGGGGTGGGGTTAAGTAAAATAAAATCTGTTTCGATGTTTGCTCTTGGATAGTGGCTCACGATCATATTCGGGGAAGGCGGGGGTGCGGAAAGAGAGAGGGAGACATGTCTCCGGGGTTTTTCGGGTTATATAAAGCATCTATGGAACCTAGTATCTCGAATTTCTGGTTACGGTATGTTTTGTAGCAGGATGTACACTGCGAGTAGGCCCGACACTATCCCAAGATAAACCTGTTGGCAGTAAAACTTGGAAGCGCAGTAACGTATTTGACCCAGTTATGGGACGCTGCCTAGTTATGGGACATGTTTTGATATATATCAGGAATCACACGATTAAAATACCTACCACACAACCAATATCAAATCAAATGAGGTACAAATTTGTATTTAGATTCCCAGCATCGCTATTCTAGTATGATACCCTATAAATATTCTTATTGGTTATGAAATACAGGGAGTTATACAAGCAGATGAGTACTGCAAATGATAATCGATGATTAGCCATTTTAGTAATTTTTCAATATTTTTCCAATATTTAGAGTGCGTACTTGTATGGTTGCCATGCCAAACCTTCATTATGACCCTGGTTATTGAGGTTTGGAGCAAAACTCTATTTTGCTCTGAAGTGGTGTGTCTGGTCGATACTGAGACATGATGATCAAACTGCAATAATGAGCTCAAAATCAAGGTTTCCAAAAAATGGAAAAAACATATTTTTTATAAAACCACATAATGGAAGTGCTTTCGGCTATAATAGTACATCAATTTACAATAATACTACTACCACTTTCAACAATTTATATAAATAATTAGAGGTAATAGATACCCAAGCCCATGTACCCATATTTCCTTTCCAATATTTTTTTTTAGAATATATTGAGTAAATTACTTTTCATAATATATAGAGTGATGATCAGAAAACAAGTACGGTACCTTTCCTGACTTTTATTGTCTACAGTATCAACCAAACATACCACTCCTTTCATTTGTATAGATTAAGCTAACTTGGAATACGGTAACTACAGTTGCAGGGTGCAACTTGTATTTTCTGATTCTAGTATTTTGGAAAATGGAGGGCGACCAGACGCACCCTAAAATTTGACGGAATCTACTTTTGTCTGGTAAGTTATCTATCGTGACGAAAGAAATCCTCATCAGTTGGCTATGCGTTACATCTTCCTCTCGATCATAGTGTACCGTGCATCCCTGGAAGGGGGTTTTTTTTACCGACCTCAGGTGAAGCCCCCGACCTTGGGCTCTGGGGGAGAGAAGTGGGTCAGGAGCAAAGACTCGGGGGTAGGCTACGAGTACTGTGTGGGCCCACATGCAGTGCTGTCAATCCCCTGTGTAATTTTCTTTTTCCCCCACAGAATTGCATCCCGAATTCAGCAGGCCTTAGGAAGTTCCCCACCAGGTTGGTTAGTGGCTGAGCACTGACTTGATTGAATGGGAACCGCGAAGATACTACCATAAGAACTCAAGGAATTGGGACTTGCGCTAGGACGATGGTGTTATATTCGCTGGGAAGGTTTGACCAGTTCCCGCAGTGATTTCGAGCGTACCCAAGAGAGGGAATTTTGAACATCTTAGCACGAGCACCAATTATTTGAGTTCTTATGGTAAGCCTCCCTTACCTTCTCTGGGGCTTTGCCTGGTATGTAAAACGCACTTTCGGCGGCTCGCAATATCGTTATAAAAGATCCCGCAGATAAAAAAATTGCTCGTAGTATAACCCACAATGGTGATTTTATTACGATATAATGTAGAGATGGGTGCGAGCGTGACTTCAATACAATAGGAGAGAGAGAAAATATGGTGTTTTTTCTTCTTCCAGTCCCTCCTGCGAGCACATCGAATTTTTTCAACCACTTGCAGTGAGAACATCGTCTAGACTCTCGGCCAAGCCGATGGGAAAATGGTATGACAAGAACAAGTTCTGATTTCAACGAGTAGAGTAGTCTGCTGCCGGTAGAAGCCAAACTGTATAAGTTCTGCCTGCACACGCTCCGGGAAGGTAAAAATCTGTAGGGCGCTAACTTCATTCAAGCGCCTATATATTCATAGTTGTGTCCGAATAACGGGGTGAGTGTGCTAGTGGGCCACCGATACCGTGCGACCTCTGCAGCACAGTGGGTTACTGGTGTCGGGTGCTGCATTTTTCATTCCAACCTTTGACCTTTTTTCTTTCGCGCTGAGATCCATGGCGGATCTGTAGGCAAAATCTGGTTGTGATCTAGCTTCCTTGCGCCACGACATCAAGAACATGGTAATTGGACAGCGCATAAACTACTTGTGCAACGATTGAGCCTTATAAGTTACTGCCTCCTCTCTTCTCAGGTCCTAGAGATTCCCTCGAACTCTGAGAAAAGTAAAATTCTCATCGCACACACGATCCCTCCCTATCTCTCACAAGAAAGGGGTTCAGATAATCAATTCTAGCGCAGATGTTGCCAGGGCGCCAGCATGTCACCGGAAATATCAACTCGTTCAACTCGACTCATTGACGACCCACAATAACACCGTCAACATCACTGCAGGACTTGGCGCCGAGGGGCGTCAAATTCTACTATGGCTATCGCCACTTGAACCACAGCAACGCCACCAAGGTGTGCGAAGCGACCGACTCGATAGCGTGGGAAACTGGATATTGGAGACGAACGAATTTAGAAAATGGAGTGGCGCGGAGGGTGGTTGTGTTGAGCCGGTGTTGTTTTGTTACGGAAATCCAGGGGTGGGGAAAACCTGTCTCAGGTAGGAAAGCCTCTTGTCTGGAGAAAATTGCAATGCAGATATCACTGACGATTAGCAAATAATAGTTCCCGAGTGATTGATAGCCTATGTGATCAGGCTAAAGGGAAAGACATTGCTGTTGTGGGGCTCTACTGCGATTTCCTTGCCCAGCAGGAACAGTCCACCACAAATATGTTGGGTGCCATCCTCAAGCAACTTGCCAGGAGAGGAGGGGCCCCGGAGCATATACGGGAGGCCTTTCAGGGGGCTGAAAAAGACTTTGGTGGTCGTGGTCTCCGGCTTCCTGATATGGTAGAAATTCTGAAGAAGATTATTATACCGCTACAGCGGATATTTGTATGTATCGACGCTTTGGACGAATCGACTCCTAAACACCGGCGCGAGCTCCTTGAGTCACTACAAGAAATCGTTCGGGCATCGCCAAACATGCGAGTGTTTCTTACCGGGAGGCCCCATATCGACGACGAAATCGTGGAACGCTTTAGCAAGGCCGTTAGGATCCGCGTTAGCCCTGCCCAACACGATATCAAGAGTTATCTGGAGCTGAGGCTAAAGGGTGACACTACTCCCGAAGCAATGGACGACGGATTGCGGGCGGATATCATGAGAGTCATTCCGGAGGGTCTCATAAATGTAAGCTAGAATATCAAGTTCATTATCAATGCAAGTTTAATCGATTGCCCACTGACGGGGATACCTAGTTCCCTTCTCGTTTCTCTAAATATTGACGCAATCCTGGGCGAGTTTACTCTCCATCGGAGAAGAAAGAAGCTCGACGAAATGTCCAAAGGGGAAGCTCTAGGGGATGCTTACGCAGCAACCTTGTCTCGAATAAAGGCACAGAAAAGTAGCGTATCAAAACTCGGGATGGGGGTTCTAATGTGGCTATCGCATGCGGAGCGGCCATTACATGTCGGCGAGTTGTGTCAAGCCCTAGGGGTAGAAGAAGGATCCAGCAACTTGAATATTCGGAACATTCCTGTCGTAGAAACGCTACTGGAATGCTCCCTAGGCCTTGTGACGGTCGAGAAGTCCTCGTCCACTGTTCGTCTTGTTCACTATACTCTGCAAGAATACCTTTCTCATAATCCCTTCTTGTTCATCAAACCCCACTCGATGATTGCGGAGGTCTGTCTGACCTACCTCAACTTTCCTTGCGTCAGGCGCTTTTCGCCTACGATTCGTTCGGTCCCACCAACCATCCCTTTTGTCGAATATGCTTCTTGTCACTGGGGTGCGCATGCTAGGCGGGAACCGACTGAATGTGTGAAAACTCTTGCATTGAAATTACTCGATGGATACGATAACCATATATCTTCGAAGGTGCTGCTATTGCGGGAGGTGGGTGTTTGGGACCGGCCCTTTGATCGGGAAGGAAGGCCTAGAGGATTTACAGGGCTTCACGACGCTGCATACCTCGGATGTTTGGAGATAACGGTTGCCCTATTGGAGATGAATAAATGGGATGTGCAGGCAACCGACTTGAAGGGCAACACAGCGATCGCCTGGGCTGCTATGAGAGGGAATGAGGAGGTGGTGAGATTACTGGTAGAACGGGGCGACGCCGATCCCGGCACACCTAACAAACATGGCCGAACTCTGCTCTCGTTTGCTGCCGAGAACGGGCACGCGGGGGTCGTGAAGATACTACTTGAACGGAACGACGTCAATCCCGACACAGCTGACACTCTATTTAGCCGAACACCGCTCTCGTTTGCTGCCGGGAACGGGCATACGGGGGTCGTGAAGATACTACTTGAACGGAACGACGTCAATCCCGACACAGCTGACACCCCATTTAACCAAACACCGCTCTCGTGGGCCGCCGAGAACGGGCACGAGGGGGTCGTCAGGGCACTAGTGGAACGGAACGACGTCAATCCCGGCACAGGTGGCACCCTGCTTAGCCAAACACTGCTCTCGTGGGCGGCCGAGAACGGGCGTGAGGAGATCGCCCGGACACTGCTAGAACGGGGCGACGTCAACCCCAACATACCAAATAAATACGGCCAAACGCCGCTCTCGTTTGCTGCTCAGAATGGGCATGGGGGGG
>QFET01015672.1:0-11616 GCA_003316355.1 Tuber calosporum | reverse complement strand
GGGGGGGGGGGTCGTGAGGATACTACTGGAACGAAACGACATCAACCTCAGTATGGCTAACGGATTTGACCGAACACCGCTCTCGTTCGCCGCCGGGAATGGGCATGAGGGGGTTGTGAGAACACTGCTTGAACGGAACGACGTCAGTGCCAACACACCTGACAAATATAGCCGAACACCGCTCTCGTTTGCCGCCGAGAATGGGCATGAGGGGCTCGTGAGGATACTGCTGGGACGGAGCGGTGTCAATCCCGACACGCCCGACACCCTATTTGCCCAAACGCCGCTCTCGTGGGCTGCACAGAATGGGAGCGACGGGGTCGCGATCATACTGCTGGGGCGAAACGACGTCGGCCCCGACACAGGTAACGAAGATGGCCGAACGCCGCTCCCGCTTCCCGCCGGGAATGGCAATGAGGGGACCGCGAGAATACTGCTGGGACGAGAAGGCGTCAACCCCAACGGACCTGACAAATATGGCCGAACACCGGGCACGTGGGCTGCTCAGAATGGACATATGAGAATTGCGAAGTTGCTACGGGATTGGGGGCGCACTTCTTTCCCAGATATGTAGCAAGTCTACAACTAAGAGAGCTCTTCTCCCCGGAACCGCCAGCGCTATCTGAACCCCTTTCTAATGGACCCACAGGCTTTATCACCTAATGGCAAACCCGACCCTTCTCCCTCCACCTACTAGACATACCTCTCCCGACAACGGAAGAAGCTCGAACAAAGTCCTAAGTCCGCTACAGGCAGTTCTCTACACACAGACTGACAAGCCGTCTAGATACCAAACTCCCGCATTAGATCACTCACCTAGAATTCCTCGTTTCTGATTAACCCCCCCCTCGCCCAGCTACCAAATCCACGGCATTCCTTGTCTTATTGCCTGGGTTTTATTTAGCCAATTCCGCATATATACATCTGTAGTCCGTTAGCGCTTTTCTCTATTCCCTTCTCTCCATACACACCCTTTTGCTTTGACACTTGTTTCTCATGCCCACTAGGCAAAGTCATTTCACTCCTGCACGTGATTGATTTTGGTGGCACTTGGATTATTGCATGACTTAGACAACAACCATGTTGCACTCAAGGGGGTGCATAAAATCTCCATAGATATAGACATAAGTTATATATACACACACCCCGCACACATCAGAGTAGGCAAACCGTGGGAATCATGGAGAAGAGTTCACGGTGTGCGATTTATAGAGTTTGGTCTGTTTTTCTTTTCGCCAGCCGCACTTCGCCATTGGCCTATTTACCTGATTGTGAGATAGACATTTCTTCTTGTTAATACCTAAGAGACCCGGTCTTTTAATCCCGCTATCTCCCTTTGGACATCACAGTTTACGATGCGCCGCGCCCTCCCCGCTCGGTCTACCCCCTTCCCCCAACGCTTACCCACCGGTTTTGTCGACCTCTGCCGCTCGAAAATCATTGTCGGAGCTTCCCGGTATGTACTCAGATCTCAGCAGAAGGGGCACCTTAAGAGTGGGGAACTAAGATAAGAGCTCTCTCCAAAAGCTAGCTTAGTATCATACGCACGATACCAGCGGCACGGGTCAAGCGTTGTGAACAAGAGCATCAGTCAAGCCCTAAAACTGAAAGCTGATATCCCACTATTACACGTTTTGATGCTGTCAGTTACGTGATATACATTTACAACTCAAACCCTTAACTCTTCGCAGTTCTGGGATAATACCCCCAGTTACCGGATTGTAAACCATACCACATATTACAGCTGTAAGGCACGACTTTTGAAAACGCCGTCTCCGAACCCGGCAATACCGGGCAATGTTTGCTTTCGCTATAGGAGCTCGTGTCGGAGGAAAGTGCAAACCAACTCCCGTTATAGCAAGTGGGTTTTGGATAGCCACCGAGCATCGATAGGGGACGGCTGGTCAAATGACGAGAGGGTGAGGTTTGGCAGCATATGGGGTGGATTATATTCAGGAGGATGCTAATGAGGAAAGGCACCGCCCAGCCCAGTATGTTCTTATCCACAATTCCGGAGGCCGATTGTGTCTTTAAAAACACAAATTAAGATTCCTTTTCCTTCCCCGGACGCCATGCGCAACACCCCCTCCTGCATCTCCGTTGAGCTCTGAAGTGTCGGTTTTATACCGGTCTGGTTAGTAGCGCTTATCGGGGGCTTGACAATCTACTGCACTGTTGAATATTATATTGTTAACCCACAAACTATATATGTGTGCGAGTGATCTGCTATGATGGTACTATGAGGTCGAGGTATGTGAGAAATCAGAAATTTTCGTGATGGCATGTTGTAGGGGGTGGGGAAATGGAATCGAAAACGGAGTCGCAATAGAGAAGCGAGGTTCCTGTTAATCTATTCAGATGGGAATCCCCCAGACATCAAATATCAACTGACAGGGTCCGCTGATTTATGCTAACGTTTAACCTACAGGAGCTGGCCACGTGAGGAGTTGAACGTAGCGCAAGCATAGTATAAAGTTTCGTGGTGAGCACACACAGTTCCAGAAAACCCCAGGACCGGTATTCCAATGGTATTGAGGTACCGTCCGACCTCCATAGTTGGTGTTCCTTGCATATGCGATTTTCAAGCTTGGGATAAAGAAGGGTATTTCCTATTACACACAAAATATCAGAGTATTTACCGATACTCGCGCGAAGAGCCACAACCTCGGGATGTTCACAGGCTTGCAACCTTGTGCAGTCTCAAGAGATTTCAAACGCTCACATAAGATTGTGACTGTATACAAGATTGCTCAACACCAGTTTGTGGCTTGATTTAAAATTTACCGTAAAGGTCTCGAATGCCGCAGCTTTTCTTTAGAAAATATCCCTCAAATGCCATGCCACCCTCAGATACCATAGTAATTTGTTTTTTTGAGTTTTGTTGAAAAGTAATACAAGTTTTTTTCAGGACTCCTAGGACACTCCTGCATTCAACCATAGATTTCTTAGTACACCTACCAAACATTTATCTCCAAATAGTTATCTCCTCACAGTCTCTCATTCATCAGTTGATTATCTATTAGTTTATTCACTATTAGTTCATCCTCTATCAGTTCATCCTCCAATTGTCTATTATATATTGGTGTAGTATCTCTGGGTTCATTAACCATCAGTCCATCTTTTATTAGTTCATCCACAACCTGCCCATCTTCTGTTAGTTCATTCACTGTTTTTCTTTTATTTATTTGTATTTATATAATTTTTTGCAGGATAAAAATATATTATTATAATTCTAGAAGGCTAGACACTGTAGCAACTTTTGGACAAATGAAATGATGTTGGCTGTGATGCAACCGGGGCCAGATGTAACAACAGTGAAATTTCTGGCCTTGCCTTATAGATTACTGAGATCTAGCCTTTAATTTTAAATTGAATAGTGTTATAATATATTTGTAACTATAGTTATTATATAAATAATATTCAAAAAATCACTACTATACCAACACAGTATAATATATAATAATAGTAAAGCAAGTGATCCAGATAACATCCTCCGTCTCCTCTACACACCCGGCGATTGAAATCTCAACACCACGAGAAATCATCACCTCATTCATTTCGACTCAACCTCACCCTTTGGCCATGCTAGGGGGTGGGGATCTGTCTTCATGATTCCCTCCTCTCCGTGCTCATTAGGGTCTACTCCTTTGAGTTTCCTCTCTCCTCTTCTGCCATCTTTGTTGATGGTTGCTCTCCTTTCCCCGCTTTTGTTTTGCCTCGCTTAGCTTTTTGCTCTGCCTCGCTTAACATTTGCACGGTCAGGAATTCCCTCTGACCTCCCTATACGGCTGGGAGACAGGGTTGCAGTAGGGGGAAAACTTCTACATGCCTACAGTTGCTTTGGCACTCTGATGGTCGATTCCCCCACTCTCACTTTGATGAGAGCTGCCTAGATGGCCACACACACGATTCTGTTGGTCCTTGGGTCTACCCCTCCTCCATCCTCACCTCCAGACAGTTGATCAGCTGGCACCCTACTGCTCACCTAGCTAGCACCTTACTGCCCACCCTAACCTGGTACCTTACTACCACCCCCAGGCTGACACTCCATCCTCTGGTCTCAGTACTGGGCCCTGCTACAAGCTGGCTTCAATTCTTTAGGTTCCTCTTCTGTGGGTGCCCCTTTCCACCCTTGGTGCTGGGATATATGCCCACAGGAATGTCTTCCTACTTTGTGCCCTTGCCGGCTTATTATTGGAGCTGGAACTACGTGTGTATGGTACCTAGGCCTTTGGTTTGACTTCAGTCTTAGGTGTTGTGGTTTTCTTGTTTTGTGTTCTCTTTTATTGCATTTGGCTGGTTCACTGTCGGGGCTTGGAGTTGTTTTCATGTTGGTTTTGTTGGCTCTCTGGTTGAGATTACGGCGTGGCGGCTTGTTAGAATAGTTTTTTACACTGGTTGGGTCAGGCTTCCCTTACGGTTTTTCCATAGCTTTCTAGGGTCAGGGCAGGGGTGGAGGTTTGTTTACTGCCATAGCTAGCGCTGCATGTATATTCTGTACCTTAAACATGAATAAAAACTGAATTAATAATAATAACAAGTGATCCAGATAATATTCATTACTGGAATTTAATCTGTAGTGATCTTTGATTTAGTAATTCATTGATACAATATGGATCTTCTATATTATAATGATAGATGTTGATTTAGATCCTCAGATCTAGATATAATTTTATACTGATATGAACTCATGGCAAGTGTAACATATATACATATTCTGGAACCTCAATTACCATTCTCAATAGCCTCTCCTTTGTCAGATTACATTCAATTGATTTGGTTTCATTTGTATTTAATTTCCTTATCAGAATCTCTAGATTCTAGCAGTTTGCTTATTGTATGCTTGCGAGGATCAGCAGGATTGTACTCTATGAGTTCTGAGGCAAAGACCAGGTCATGTATAATGGCACTAGGATAGAGACAGTATTGTGGGAAAGCTCTAGGCTTTACAGGACTCCAGCAGGGCTACAGGATTCCAGTAGCTGTATACTTACTAGTAATAATTGTGACTGCAGGTTTCAAGAAACTCAGCTCTTGGTAGAAAGATTTCATGTATGTAAGAGTGGTCTCCTGGCTAGCTGGAGACTTCACACTTTAGATAGAGGCATAGATAACGAATACACTTGGTTGAACAGTGATCCTATTGTTTCTCTTCACTCTATAAACTATTCTATTCTGCTCTCCTTGTCTTTGCCTCTTAGCAGGTGTCCCTTGGACAATAAAATCAGAGTAGGCTACATCTTAAGCTCTATTGTATAACAGTTTACGGAGGCTAGTACCTGTTATATTTTTTCACCTTAGCAGGTAATATCTGGTTCACAGGATTGAGAACATAACTTAGAATTGATCGCCCTGCCTTTTCTTGAGAACTATTTAGAAGCAGGAGCAGCAGTGAGAGACTTGTACTCTGATGGTCTGATTAACATTTTAGATAGAATAAGTCATACTATGACTGCTGGAAAGACATCCAAACATCCCAGCAGACTTGTGCATAACCCAGACCTAGAAGCAGGGAAACATGGTAATGATAGAAAAGCACTTAGATAAAGTTTCCTACAGCCTGGAGACTTTGATACAGACTCTGAAGAAGGACTCACCACAGAGGAAAGCGTTCAAAGTGAACTCCAAAGAACAAAGACAGCTCAGGAATCTAGACCAAGAACAAGGAGAATCTAAGAATTAGTCTTTGGAACCCTTTATCCCTCTGTAGTACCCTCAAGAACGCAGACCCCACATGGCAAATTCTCAGACTCCACATTGCCACAAGACCACCACAACCACTTTAGAGAAACCAGAAAGAACCTGACACTCTCAGACACCTAACTGCACCCTGCTCAGTATATAGGACGAAGGCAGACAATATAGTACAAGTGAAAACCTAAAGATCAAGCTTCTATAACCATCTAAATTCAGTGGAGAAGAACAAGATCCACAACCAGACAAACTGAAGTACTGGTTTACTGGGGTTAAGAAGTACTGATTCAAGTATAATGTCTTTGATGACTAGGAGGATGTAGTGGACTACTATAGCGCCTATACAGCAAAGCAAGCACATGGCACCTACCTCAACCTCATGGATGAATTTGACGACAACTAACCCTCCCTCCAGAAATTCAGGAACCACTTCAAGTGGCTGTTTGAAATATCGACTAATACAGATAACCTGTGCCTCTGTAATATGTGTACATATATCAGTCACTCTATTACCACTCTCGTTAGCCTTTCCTTTGTCAGATTAACTTCATTTGATTTGATTTCTTTTGTATTTTATTTGCCAACCGGAATCTCTAGTTTCTGGTGCTCTGCTTACTGAATGCTTTGGAGGATCAGCAGATTGTGCCAGAGGAGTTTCAAGGAAAGGGACAGGTCATGTATACCCGCGGTAGAATAGAGGCAGTGTTATTGGAAGGCCCCAGGCTTTCCGGTACTCTGCCAGGGCCACAGGATTCGGGTAGCTCTATACCTAGCAGTAATGATAGTGGCTGCAGGTTTCCAGAGCCTCAGCTCTTGCAGGCAAGATTTCATATATTTAAGAGAGGTCCCCTGGCTAGCAGGAGTCAACAGACATCAGACAGAGGCCTAAACAGTCATTACACTGGGTTAAACTGCGATCCTATTGTTCCCTTTCAATCTTTAAACCACTCTGTTGTACCTCATGTGTCTTCGCCTCTGAGCAGGTCTCCCTTAGACACCAAAGCTATAGCAGGCTATTAGTCAGGTTATATTTTATAACCATTCATACCAGCAAGTACCTGTTACATTTTCCCAACCTCATCAGGTGATATCTGGTTTGCAGGCATGAGAACAGTGGGTAGGATTGATCACCCTTCCCTTTTATTAATAACTAGGTAGAAGCAGAAGTGGGATGGAGAAACTTCGGGCTCAGGTGTTACATTCATCATTACAGACTGAAGATGTTTGACGTCACTGCAGACTTGGTAATAACACAGATACAGAACTTAAAGGAGAAGGTGATGATACACCTATAACTAGACAAAGTTTCCGACAACCAGGAGACCTTTATACAGAGTTGGAAGACGACCTAACTACCAGAGAGTAAATTGGCCAAAGAGGAAGCCAGAGACCAGAGACTGCACAGGAATTGATACCAAGAACCAGAACGATCTTCGCCACAGTCTTTGGAACCCTACCACACTCTGCAGTACTCGCAAGAAGCGAGATACCAGCTGGCAGATTAGTAGACTGCCTAGGACCCTCTAGTCCACTACCACTACCTCAGGGAAAAGGGAAAGAACCAGAAACCCTCAAAGACCTACTGGCACCTCTGCCAGCATCGAGGACGATGGCTGCCATTCCAGAACAACCCTGGAATCCAAAGATTAAGCTTCCACAAACATCCAAGTTTAGTAGTAAAGGTGAGGATCTATAACCAGACAAACTCAAGCACTCTTTTAGAGAGGTTAACAAGTACTTATCCAGGTATGATGTCCTTGATGAAACAGAGGAAATAGTAGACTACTTTGGCACATATACAGAAAAGGTGAGTACATAGTGACTGCCTCAACCTCATGGATGAGTTTGAAGACAACTAACCCTCCCTGCATGAATTCAAGAACCAATTTGGGCGGCTTTTTGAAGCATCAACCAATCCAGATAACCAGTACCTCAAATGGCAGAAGATACAACAGTCCCCAGAAGGTAAGCCTGTGAGAATATCAAGAATTGCTGCAAAACTAGAAGACCTAAGAGGACACTGCCAAGAGACTCTTTAACAGACTATGCACAAAGGCAACACTTTGTGACAACAATGGATCCCAGGATCAGAAGAAATGTGGTACCATATATAAGAGATACCGATACTGGGAAAGAAGTTGTCCAATTAGCAGAGAGATATGATGTAATAATATTCTAGATAGCAGCCTATTGGAGTAGTAGTAGCTCCTCCAGCACCTCCCGAAATAAGCCAAAAAAAGCTAATAACTTTCTACAACAAACTAGTAACAAGGCAGCAGGAAAGGCAAAGCTCCAGCAAGAACTCTCCCAAGCATTAGAAGTGAACCAATCAGGAAATGGATGGAAACATGAGAGAAGGAGCCTGCTGATACTTTAGAGAAGCAGGATATATGGCAAATGATTCTCAAAGGAAGGAGATCAAGTCCACCAATGTCTTAGTCTCTCAAGACACCCACAATAGCGATGATGAGCACTATGAAGCAGAAAGAGATGACACAGAGGTGTTGGAGAGAAAGAATATTATCGAAACTTAAAGGACGACTGTTCACGCTGCCAAAGAAGCGGCTAGGCTATTCCAAGCATTAGAATTCATAATACTAGTCAACAAGAAACTCATCAGATTCCTTGCACTAACTGAAACTATTGGCAGTACCTCAATAGGCAATTGCTTTGTCATAACAAAGAATATCCCTTATACCAATAAGAAGACTTCTACTATACTCAAAATAGCTATCAAGGGATCCAGATTAATGAGCAATCACACCTGCATCACAGATTTCGAAATTGGAAGCATGAAGGTACCCAAGGTACAGATGAGGGTCACTCCAGTATCAGACTATGATATTCTCTAAGCAAGGATGACCTCATACGCTTTGAGTAGTTATAGACTGCCAGAAAAATACCCTCTACTTCCCTGACTACAAAGTCAGAGTAAACTGCAATGGTGACAGCACTCATCCTCCCTCAGTGATAGCTAAACAGGAAGATATACCAGATTTCATCAAGATATTCCCTCTAGTTTTTGTCACAGAAATACCTGAAACCCTATCACCATTGTGGCGCATTACCTACCATATTGTGATCAAGGACTCAGACCTTTATGTCCACATATCAACGATCAAGATACCAGAAAAAGTTGATCCATAAGTTCAAGCCATGGACAGAGAAACAAACCACCACTGGAATACTCTACAGGTCACACACTGCAAGAGGCGCCAGCATGTAAAAATTCAAGGGAAACCTGATGGCTTGGTAAAACCATTAGTGGACCTTCGCTATAACAATAATAATACGAATAAGGAGAAAGCTCCTATTTCCGATCAGCAGCTCATATTCAATACTGTAGGCCAAACCAAATTCTGAAAGAAGATATACCTTAGTGATGCCTACTTTCAGACAAGGGTAGTATCTGGGGATGAGAAGTACAATACTATAAAGACATTATTTGGAGGCTTTACCAGAAAAGTAATACTGCGTGGAGACACAAATGCCCTAGGAACCTTCATGGGAGTTATGGAGGATACTGTAACCTACTCCCTAGTATTTCGAGAATCCCAAAGGGACTTTGAAGATACTATCAGGATAGGGGGAGAAGGGTCGATGGATAGGTCTTAATTAGACAAGGTAAAAGGTATAGAACTGATAGAGTAACCATTCAACTTGTAGAATATAAGAGGATAGTCCTGTGAGGCTTGAGAGCCCGAATCCTTTAGGGATTGCAGGCTCTTTAAATACAAAAGATTGTAGCTAGGAAAACTAAACAAAAAGCGCAAACATCCTGTCCAATAACATGCTAACAGAGGCAGCATAACAAGGTAGCCATATTCCAAAAACAGAGGGTTAAAAGCGACAGGATAGAGATAACAAAACAAGTAATGGAATCCAAACAAGAAGGAACAAGAGATCGCTAATACTATACAAATCCAGTAGGTATAGTAGGAGGATAGCGAGACCCAAATGGGTAGATGCAAGAAGGGGTAGTAAAAAGCAAAACAAGGAAAGAATAACCAGTTAGGAAGTCATAACCAAGTAGGAAGGAACAACCAGGTAGTAGCGCTTATTAGGTATAAACCCAAATAAGTAATAACCAACATCAAGTCAGAAGTAAAAGTAGAAACATAGTAGGATTCCGTTACATTCCCCTTAAAAGAAATAAAACAAATAAAACAATAAGGAATATCCTAAAAGGCTTAATAACCAACCAGCCTTTGGAGCATTCCACTCAATTTCAAAACATATAACTTAATCAGTAAACATATATTCATCACTGGTGTCAGGACCTTACACCTTTATAAGCCCATAGTAGTGAAGACAATAACATGAAGCAGTTAGCCTTCAATCTCAGATTCATTCAAGGTGGAGAGTGTTGTGCTGGTATTGGATTCTGAGTAGTTTGAGTCTTGAAGAGGTTTTCAAAATCCGTCAGGGTCAAGCTCAAGTGAGAGGGGGGCATAGTCTGGTTTCTGAAGTGTTCAGGCAGAGAAAGTCTGGCCATGGGACCAAGGGAGTCTGAAAGGTATGGATTCATTGTAGCCTTTCCCATAGATCAAGAACTGTCTCTTTCTGCACTAGATTCGATCTTTGAGTATCTTTTCAATTTCCCATTGCTCTTGTCCACTGGCATCGATGGTGACAGGCTCTTGGATATAGGTTCAGGTGTTCCTGGGAAAGCGAAGGGGTTGGGTCTTAGGTAAATGTGAAGATGGCTTCGATGGATCCATGGGTGGATTCCTGCCATCACTGGAGGGAGTATGAGTTTGTAGTTGTTATGTCTATAAGGTCCTTCGCTCACTGAGAAGGGTCCTAACCATGATCCAAATAGATTATGTTTTCATCCAACCTTATGGACCTATGGTGCTGCCTTGAGGATAACTTCATTTTCATTAGGGATGATTAGGGGTCCATCCTTCTACTGTTTTAGCAGGAGGTGGTTTGGCGTGCTATGGCCATCTTGAGTGTATCTCTAGCAAGTTGTTGATTCTTCATGATCTGTGAAGCAATATCGTCTGCTGCAGGTACTGAAGTGGGCAGAACTTTGACACTAGGAAGGAGGTTTGGTAGTCTGCCAAAGGTAATTTCGAAGGGGGAGAGTTCTGTGCTATCGCTAGGAGCTGCATTGATTGCAGTCTGAAGATGAGATAGGTGGCGAACCCACTTAGTTCCTTTAGGGTTGATATAGTTCCTAATGCATTGGCGAAAAGTTCTGATTCTGCGCTCAGTCTGTCCATTGGTCTGGTGATGGTAAGCTGTAGCTATATTGAGATCAACATTGAGGTTCGCCATAACCTGTGTCCAAAAGCATGAGGTAAACTTGGGGTCTCTGTCAAAGATTAGGGAAGTAGGGAAACTATGAATGCAGAAAACTCGTTCAAGGAGGGTGTGTGCTGTTTCGATAGCTGTGATGTCCTGGGAGACTGGTATTGTAACATGTGTACATGTTCCGGTACCTCTATTCCCACTCTCGTTAGCATTTCCTTTGTCAGATTACATTCATTTGATTTGATTTCTTTTTGTATTTGATTTCCATACTGGAATCTCTAGATTCCGGCGCCCTCATTACTGTATGCTTTGGAGGATCGGCAGGATTGTGCCCCAGGAGTTCCAAGGGAAGGAACAGGTCATGTATACTGGCGGTAGGATAGAGGCAGTGTTGTGGGAAAGCCCCAGGCTTTCCAGGACTCCGGCCGGGCCACAGGATTCCTGTAGCTGTACACTCACCGGTAACGATAGTGGCTGCGGGTTTCCAGAGCCTCAGCTCTTGCAGGAAAGATTTCCTGTATTTAAGAGTGGTCTCCTGGCTAGCAGGAGACATCAGACTTCAGACAGAAGCCTAGACAGTGAATACACTTGGTTGAACGGCGATCCTATTGTTCCCCTTCGCTCTATAAACCATTCTACTGTACTCCCCTTGTCTTCGCCTCT
>QFET01015671.1:0-14396 GCA_003316355.1 Tuber calosporum | reverse complement strand
CTGTCCAACAAACATGCTAACAGAGGCAGCATACCAAGGTAACCATATTCCAAAAACAGGGGGTTAAAAGTGACAGGATGGAGCTAACAAAACAAGTAATGGATTCCAAACAGGAAGGAACAAGAGATCGCTAATACTATACAAATCCAGCAGGTATAGCAGGAGGATAGCGATACCCAACTGGGTAGAAGCAAGGAGGGGCAGTGATAAGCGAAACAGGGAAAGAATAACCAGTTAGGAAGTCATAACCAAGTAGGAAGGGACAATCAAATAGTAGTGCTTATCAGGTATAAACCCAAATAAGTAATAACCAACATCAAGTCAGTAGTAGTAGTAGAAACATAATAGGATTCCGTTACAGGTGGGCACGTAGCAAAGGTAGAACTGTCACGAGCACAATTCAGCTTTTAGGCAATTGAGGGGGGGCACAGCCAGCTTAATTACTTTATTCAGGTTCTCAGATAAGTGTTTGGTTACTTATCACGATTTGTCAGCATCACTATCAAGGTCATCGATCCTCCTCACCAACCAGTCAATCATGGTGTGCCAGGTCATGTCCTCACCATCAAGCCTAGAAACCACGTCAACCCAATCGGTATTAGTTTCTCTGATCATCCTAAAATTGTTAGTGACATTTGCAAGCAAACCACAAGCAATATCAGTATTGATGACTTGCGTGTTCATCACTGGAAGGGCACAGGGTCTAACTTGGGTCTCAGCTAGACCCAGCTCGTTGTAAGCATTCAACATTTCTACTCTTGCCCAACTCCCAGCCCTCTCAGGCTAGTCAACTATTAGAGATTCCTTGATAGCATGCACACTTTCGCCTATCCCAGTGCTATCAGTGTTTTTACCACTACCAAGCCCTATTGGCGCATTAGCAAGGTTAGGAGAGGATCAATAGAAAACTGCAAAAGCAAGGATATTATGAGGGGCGGCACTGTCCTGCCGATCATTCCCATACATAATCACCTCACCAATGCCACCAGCAGGAAATCTGTCTGTTCACTGGGGTGGCTTAATGGGTGTTGTACAATCCCTTGGGCGGCGTCGACAATAGTGATGGGGGAGTTATCAACAACCTGGCTGAGTGGGACGTAGGTTGCATCAGACGACTAGTCCGGTTTGTAATTGTCATACATGTGACATTCGTCTGTAGAAAGCACATCCCTAAAGTCCAGTGTAAAACTATAATCTGAGCTGTGGGAGGACAAAATTCATAGTCTCTAAATGGGCCAACGTGTGCCCTTCCGAGCAAGCACCAGAACATGTGAGTATGAGGACGAACCCTCAAGTTGTCCTACAACGTAGGAGGTATTCGTATCATACCGAAATGACATTCAAGATGTCTGGCAGGGCCAAGGTAAGTATAAAATTACCAGGGAAGCAGAAGGAATCGAGCATGATAACAGCAAAAATGATTGAGAACTGCCCTCCCCTGTATGGAGCCACATATACTGGCCCTTGGTGGAAGAGCTGTCGAAGCAGCACAAGTTGAACAACCACAGGTCAAAAGTGTAGCCTGGACACAACATTCCAGCACATTAAAAGAACTGGTATTAATAGTGTCTATGACTTGGTGAACCTTATCAGCAGAAGTTGAATTGACAAAACAGCCTGTGTCAAGTATAGTCAAGGTCGTGTAAGGACCACCTGGCACAGTGTATGTCTGCTGGATGACGGGAACAAGACCCCTATCACCAGCCCTAACTGCACGGGAAACACCACCACCAGGGGGAGGGCCCTGTCAGGCCATCACCAGGGTCACAGAGTAAAATTCTACCCATGAAACAAAGCAAACAAACAAAATATTCTCCTCTGTAAAGTATCGTGAAGTGAAGAATACAATATGATTGGGTAGCACACAAAAGGGGGAGCTAGGTTAGAAGAGTCTGCGAAGAGTGTCTTGAGTGTAATAGAGTAGGAACGAATAATTGTTAATCGACTTAATCTCCCTTCATCTTGCACCAAAGTGCATGACCACTATATATTATGAAAAACCCAGCCACATAAATATCTATCCCTTCCATTCCGTACTGCGCCTCACTTTACATGATACTACTCCTTGCATGAATCCTGAATCCATAGCACTCCTCAGATGAGGTTATCAGGAAGCCCCTGACAACCTGGCCACCTTACAACATAGGTCTTAGATTCGTGGCTGGAACCCGGGAAATAGGATTTGAATGCAATAAATTGGATCCCAATATCTATACCCCTTTTTAATCGTAATACCACTTGTGTTGCTTGTAGGGATGCACAGGAAGTTCAAATGTTCTCAACTTATCGTACTGAGTCTTGTGATCTACCGACTCCAAGTCTTTAAACACGCTCCCTAAGCTCCGTGGCAGCCGGGTATGACCTCATCCCATCTAAACACGACCACGAAAACCCATCTCCGAAGGAACAAAAGAGAAGCCCTTTATTAACACCCAAAAACTTGGAATCCACCACCGCCGCCACGAGATGAGCCCGTGAAAAAATGAGCAAAAAAACATTACACCCACGAAACACAAATGTCCCTCAAAACGTATTCTCACCCCCACCCGTCGGTCTTCCAACAACTCTCTCCCCGGTCAGACTCCCCTTTTCCGCACCTGTCTCCGAAAGCCCTTCATTCCCCCACTCATCCACAGCCACCGCCGCCTCACCCTTCCCGTCCTCTCTTCCGCTCCCGCCCCTCTGACCTCTGCCCCCGCTGCCAGCTTTCTCCCAGAAATTCGACCTGACTTTTCCAAAAGCTGAGTCATAAGCATAACTACTCCGCACTTTTCTCCCACCATTGGTAGCCTCCTGCGCCAACAGCTCTGGCACCGAAATCTTCAATTCTGCAGCTAACAGCTGTTGGTCTTTATCACCCCAATTGCTAAAGTAATTCCCTTCATGCCTGTTGGGGGCAGGAGTGAGTGATAGGGTAAGCCAATTCTTGCGCAGCCAGACGACGAGAGTTTCTTTAGCTTCGTGGAGGACCTCAGACTTATTCGGCGCGATGGCTTTCTCCAATCGTCGGATGCCGCGGAATATCTGGGGGCAGTTTTTCTGGCTTATGGTCTTTGGAGAGGCAGCCCGGGTGATCAAGTCGTGGATTCCGGGTTTCATGGGTGTGGCTGTTTTGAGGACCGTAGAGATCGGACCGGTGATCTTTGAGCTATCGAGCCTATCCGCGGCTATTAGAGCGCCGTGGTCTAGTAGTGGGTCAATGATCTTCCGGTGCCAGTCTTCTCTCAGATTTGATGTGGCGACGAGGGAAGCATGCGTGTGGATTCTCAGGTAAATTTCCACCATCTTCTGCTCGTTGGCGGACATTTCCTCGCAGACTTTCGTGACGAGGGCAGCGATTATTGCATCGTTGCATTTCAGAAGCGGCCTTTTCCACAGACCCTTGATACCCCGGGTACTGAGCAATTCCAGCCCTTTGTTAAATATCCAGGTATCCGAGACTTCGCAATTGTATACTCGATCCAGCACGTAGGGCACAATATATGCACAGCTTGTACCAACACAAGTGAACTCATGCGCCATCCGGACAATCGAGTAATGGGCCCAATGTTTGAGATCAGCAATCTGTAAGAAGTCCGCTGCGCGCACAATCTCAAAGAGCCGATCTATGATCTCAACGGGGGGCGTCTTGGTACCTAGTGTTTTGTACAAACTACAATCCGGAGACCCGCCCGGAGAGACGGGCGAACAATTCATGTGCTTGTCGAGCTTATAGTTCCCGAACATGGACCACAGCTCCGCGTCATATACATAGGAGATGACAGCCCACAACCCACAATTTGTAAACTCCTCCGTGTAGAACGTAGCTTCGGTGGCGTGAGCGTCACGGAACGCAGAACTGAACTGCGTCTTAAAGTACGCTATGCGAATCGGCAACAAGAAACGATGCACCTTCACGGAATGGACCGGCACTTTGTCCCCCAGCTCTTTTAGATGAATGGTGAAATCCGGCATTAGCACCTCCGGGAGTCCGGTGCTCAATACCGGTTCTTGAAAAACTGCACGAGGTCCCTCCACCTGCGGATACACATCGTTCATAGCCTTCCATAGCCCTGCCAAGGTCTCCCTTGTGCAGCACTTTCCCAAAATGTCCTCGATAACACACTCCAGATCCTTGCCCTCGGGAACATAGACATTCCGTCCGTCACAGTCACCAAAGTCTATATGAAGCTTATTCCCCGCCGCTATGTAGAAGAGAGGAGAGTAGGTGCGGTGCTCGTCCCCGTCAGAAAAGATGAATTTTATGTCTCCATTTTTGGAGGCATCTTTCTGGAGCTGGTGTAGGTGGGACATAAGCCCGTCAGCACCACCTATAAAATCGTACGGGAAGACATCGTAAGCATGGAAATGGGGTTTTGATGACTTCATTGTAAGGGAGGTTCGAGTGGGAAACGTGGTGATCGTATCATAGGTTGGGGAAGTTGAGGTTGGGCGAGGTGTAGCAAGCCTCGGAAAAGAACCACAGGTTCTTGTGCCTGGGCCTACCAGAACAACACAAGCTCTAAAAAACACAAGCCGCAATGGCTCACAAGACAATAAGAGACGGGAGGGTAACATAGCCTGCATGGCAGCTTCTCTAGCAACCCAGCTAGAGTCTCAACTCCAGTTTCCAGCCTCTATCCCATTGCCGGACGTCTACACTCAATTTCACCAGGAATCCAACCATGATACCCTCAGTTGTTTCCAACACCACAACCACTACCACAATTGCCAAACCCTCCTACTATACCAGGCGACATGCCCGCAGAGTCCTACAGAGCCGCATAGCCTAATTTCACGAGAAGCCAATACGAGAACCACTCATTGCACATTACCAGCGGACGACAGTCAAAAGTCCACAGACCAGCAAAAGATACCATGCCATAATATAATATTATCACACTGTAACCTCCGCTTCAACTTTTAGAGACCTCGTACTGGCTAGACAAACCGCACCAGGAATATTAAGATGCAGGAACATGCGAGCAAGCGTGAAATAGAAAGAAAGAACAAAAAGGAAATGAAAGTGAAATGAAAAGCTAGCGCAGAGTTACTCCCCCAATGGCATCCCCTCAACTTCATTACAAAGGGACCTCCAGTTATCCGCGTGTAGTTCGGCGTATTTCACGCGCTCCTGACTCCAGTCTTGGTGCAATCTGTTGCAATTATTGTCAGCCACGCTCCCTGTAATCCCCAAAGGGCGGGGAGGGAAGGAGGGAACAAACCTAGCAACATGATACTGGCTACTCTGGAAATAAATCAATTCGTCTCTAATGCATTCCTTGATCAGGACCCCTCGAACATGCTGGTCTACGATGCTCTTCTTGTCTCTACTAATGCTCTCTTGCACTTTCTCCTCTTCTCCGGGCTTTCCAGGTTCCATACGGTGGCGGAGCGTTTCGAGTTTGGCTTCATTTTGCTTGATTCTCCGCTCGAGTTGCGGGATGTTGTCAACCGCGTAGCGGTCCTTGCGTTCGAAGAGTTCGCGCATGCTCACGAGACAGTCGCGCTGACGCTTGAGGTCCTCGAGAACACCTTGGTCCCAAGCCTTTGTCTCGTCCTCGATAAGAGATTGCGATTGTGAAAGATGTTTGGCAACTGCTGTTAGTCCGTCGTTAAGAAGCGGAATTTCGCTTGTGTCGACGGCATAAGTGGCTTCGGAAGCATCGGTCAAAGACCGAAGGGCGCTAGAGAACCTCAAATAATCTGCTGCAATGCCCTCTTGACGTTTCTCAAGACGCTCGACAAGATTGCACAGCTGGATATAGATTTCGGAAGACTTACGCAGCCCACTGCGAACCATATCGAATGTGTTCTCTAGGTTTTGTGGCAGCTGCTCCTCGAGCCCAGAAGGAAGGGCCTTCCCAGAGAACTCCTCCTGAACTGAAAGGTTCGCTTGCTTACGCCAAACGGACAGCTCCTGTTGCTTATTCTTTTAGCACGCCTATGATTTTTCCCAAATCACAATAGCCAGCGACAGCTGATGGGTAGATACCGTAGGGACCGTCAAAAACATAACCACAAGCTGCTCCTGTGACAGCACTGGGTGACGGACAAGTGCGTTGGCAAATCTGGATAGTCCTCTCCTACGACGCTCCAGAAATGCCGCATCGGCTGAGAGATAATGCCCATTAACTACACGATCCGGTAAATAATGTTATTTCTCCTTGGACACGAAACCACAGATAGACCCACAAGGGAATTAGGACTTACCAGCCAATCGTTTAGGGGGCAATAGAGGTAGCTGCCGAAACGGGAATCGTTTATGAAGGCAATCCAATAACCTGGGCACAAACGGCATCAGACCATCCCCCGTAAATCATAAATGACGACTTACCAAACAAAGTCACTATACCGTCTAACAACCCTACTCTGTCTCCTCGCACTTGCAATCTGATAATTACGATGCTGGAACATAAACATCCCTTCCTTCTCGGGCAACACAGTCACAGTGACAACTTCTTCCTGACCCCTTGGAATCCTCATCCTGCCCAGCCCGCCACCATCAGACCCAGTGATAGTAGGTGCAGAACCATTCAGACTATTCCCACCCAGACCGCCAAAGGAACCATGTCTCTGCCCCATCCCAGGATTCGGCTCACCGAAGGCAGCGGACTGGGTATAAGTGCTCCCACCAAACGAGTCCTGTCTCTGGGGACCATCGTAGACCCCCCAAGACGAAGCGGATGTCCGACTTGCGCCGCTCTGCCTAAGGGCAGAATGAATATCATCAGGCTCATGATCTCCGTCACCCATATGCTGTATGGCCTGGGGCGCGTGAGGATAAGCGGAGCGATTTCTGTCAACAGAAGGATCCGTAGGCGGCATTCCAAGTGCAGATGCAGATGGTGTGTAATCAAAAGTATTTCCCTCCATCGGAGGGGTCGGCTGACGGTTTTTTCCACTGTTATCTATAATAGCTACCTGATTATCCTGTTGGTTGGCGTGATCGTGGTTTGCGTGCATCTCAGGGCTCCCCCATGGATCTGATTCAGCGCCAAATATGCCGGCCGCGTTTCTGGGGCGGGTTGGAGCAGTGCTTATAGGAGTGGATTGCTGGCGATGAACAACTTTAACGGGCGTGCTTGAGGTTGGGAGATTTTGGGCTGATTGTGAATGGTGTGGGGGAGGGGCAACGGATTGGTTGATCGAAGATGCAATAGAAGTGGCCGGGGTTTCGATAGCCTTCGAGAGGTGGGGACGACGAGACTTAGCTAGGTCTGGTATGGGCAAATCTAAGTCCAAATATCAACATGGGACCTTATTCTTTCTTTCCTATTGTGGTCAGACTGCAAGGGATAATACTCACTCCTCCTCGAGTCGTCCACCCCGTCGATAGTGACCTCTTCACCTTGTTGCTCCAACCCAACCAACGCCAGCAAAACATAAAACTCCTCACGACCAATACTTTGCTTTCCGCCTTTTGTCACAATGCTCAAAATTTTGTCTTCGATGTCATACCCATCGGCGTCAGCTTCCTTGAGCACCTGCTTAATACCAGCCAAGGTGACTCCACCTCCATCGGGACTTCTAAATTGATCATAAAACGAATCGTAAAGAAAATTGTATCTCTCCGGGATATTCGCATTCTCTTTTGTGATGAGCGTCTTGGAAATGTCCGTCGGAGCACCACGCCGGGCGGCGGGAAGCCCGGCCGAGCTCCAGGCACCAGTACCAGAGTCATCGAACAGCGAACCGTGTGTAGACTCGAACTCTTCATCAGCAAAAAGCGAAGAGCGAGGACGACCTGGGGGGGAATCGCCAAATAGAGACATTATTACTAGCAAGGGGGGGAAAGAGGCGGAGAGGAGAAGGAGAAGAGCAATAAGTTACGAGCATGTACTCGAAACTCGGGATTACATACACCGCTGTCTGCACCCACGCTGCTGCCCCCCCCAGTTGCCCCCATCCAACAGCAAACCAATCAACAGCCAGCCCACTCCAGACTATCCCAATTTGGAATATCCAATTGTGGGTGAGAACCCTTGGCCTGAAAAGTTCAAAAGTCATACGGTAGCAGCCTATTCCTCAAACTACGCGTGCACATAGCCCGTCAACCTATACCAAGGCACTGAAAACCCACTGGCCTGAAACCCAATCAACCTGCTTACATAACCCAACACCCACAGCCGTTAGCACATTACCTGCGCCATGCAGGTTTATCGGATTAGTTGGTACCATTTCTTGCTGCCAGCTGCTGAGGGAGTGATGCCCGCCCGCTCCAGCACAGTACGGTACCTGTAATAGAACTCGAGGTTTTATTTTTCTAAGCTAGATACATTTTCTAAATCTTTTTTTTCTTTTTTTTTTTTTCTTTTTTCTCTGCAGAGCGTACCAGTAGTAGAATTTAAGAAAGTTTGCTATCATACATGTGACTGCATACGGCATTGGAGTGAGATAGGAAGAAAGGAAATGCTGAGAGGAAGCTTTGTCAAGAAACCGAATGATAGCACATGAGCAGGCCGAAAAACTTCATGAGGGGCCGTAGGGAAGTGCCCAGTACTATTGTGTAGAGGTTCTGCCAAGACGGTGGGAACCTGAATTCCGCTTAAATCTTGGCAAGGCTCAGTGTGGCAACTGCTCATTAAGTTTATTCCTAACTAAAGAGGTTAACTGGTGACTTTTTTTCGTTGTTTTGCTGCGACAGTCGTTGATGAAAGGCGAGAGGAAAAAAAAGCGGGGAAGCAGAAAATTTTCATGTCAACAAACCAATGAACAGCCCATCGGCGACTGTCTTATCTAAGAGAAGTTCTTGAGGCTGTCAAAAGCTGAGCCACCAAGCACTATTGCGCATTGGGAAAGGCTAGTTTCTCCTTTCTTTTTTTCTATTGACGAAGGTTAATGTGCGAGTACTGTACTAGTACAAGTAGTTGCTGTGGTGATAGGACTCTCCAACCCACGACTGTCTTAGCAAAACCTCCCTATTATTGCCAGCGTCCCACTATCAACAAATTAAACCCTGCTACAACTAACACCCGCTCATGCTATTAAGCTCATCTAATACAGTATCTACCCCCAAACCAGTTTTCTAGCGACATGAGGAGCAAATCATCTATCATACAAAAGAGTGGGAAAAAAGAAAGAAAAAGCTCATCCCACCCATCCCATTTCGGGGTTGGAGAGCAAAGCCCACCGAAACCTAGCTAGCTCGGCCGTGGTACTCGTCAGACTCAGACGTTTCTTGGCTGAGGTTGATTGCAGTGTCACCCCACCCATCACCTCCACTCCCCTCAACGAGTCTAGCATTTAACTGGCCAAACCATCTCCCCCGCCTACTTCTATGTCCTCCTTCCTCAGCGACTCTAGCAGCCCTCGTAAGGCGCCTTTTCCCGCTCCTACCACCTTGGGAGAGTAGTCCGCTGATTCTCTTCCTCTTCTCCTCTGCGGCCAGGTCATGCCTAGTGATACCTCTAATGTACGGAGCCGCATCTGCCATTAAAGCCACACGAGGCCCGGTGATGACTGAGTGTGATATGGAGGGGGTGGATGAGAAGATCGTAGGTGTGGATGCAAGCGATTGGAAAGCCTCTCGGATGTAGATATCTGTAAGAGGGCTATAACCGCATCATCAGAAAGCATACAGATAGAACTATCCATGCAATGGAAAATACCTAAGCTCATCCCTGATGTTTCTCCTATCGGCGACAATGTTGATGATTTCTTCATCACGAATCGCATTCAGTGGGGAGATAGATAAAGTAGTTGCCTTATTATTAAGATGCGCCCTTGCCAGTGATCTCACACAGATTGAGATATTTGTCTTTGTTGACCAGAGTGTGGCTACGGGATCCGTCTGTAGTGTTTGATATCCCGTGATATCGTCCAAACGAACTTTTGCGCCGATTGGGGGAAGTGTAGTATCGAACGCGGCCTTAGGCATAATGATCAGTCATTTCTACTCCAACAATCCCGTTGGGCCTAGTGATCAAACCTACCTCAGTACTGCCCATCCCCAAGCCAGCGCACATATCCACAGAGCTCATTGCCCCAGCGTAGTCATCCCATATTTCCAAAGATCGGAGATCCTTCCCAAGCCCAGTAGAGAGATCTCCTAATTCCTTATCTTCCCCAGATCCGACATCAACTCCCCATTTTTCCCATACGCCATTCCATTTCTCCTCGTCACTGGCCCCTCTCTGGATCCAATCCATGCCTTTGCGATAAGTGTTTCTACTGATCACCCTAAGAATGTTTCCATCCTCATCACGATCGGATCCATTGGGCCACCGTACCAACATCCAGTCCAGCCCCCCCTTCCGATCTCCCACCCCTATTCTGCACCAGAACTCAAGTTCCATCAAGCTAGCCCTAAGATCCCGGCCTGTTGCTTTTACCAGTGCCATAACAGCCTCCCTGCGGAGCATATGACCCTCGTTGGCGCATACTAGGAGGAGGTGATCGACAATCAAGTCCATTGGAGGCGGGGTCAATCTTAGGGCAGCATGGAGGGACAGAAGATCAATTGGTAGAAGACTCTCGTCATTGCAAGTCATGACAACCGGGCGTTTTGACTGCGCGATAAGCGAGAGCACAGTGGGCCAGAATTGTTTGTCTTCATCAAATAATAGATCAACCTCCTCCAGAAGAAGGAGTGACTGCTGAGACTTATTGAATTGGAGATCTTCCTCAACTTGTGCTTTCCCCCCCATCTTACTACTGAAAAATGAGCTTGGGCCCGCTGGGACACCTGTCTTCGCTTGATGCACAAGGTGGTTGCGAGTCATTTCTCCCACAAGGTCAAGAATATCCTTACCACTTCTCTTGGCTCCGGGAGAGACTTCGAAGACAGTGAACCCGACTTCCCTTGCAACTGCGTAAACGGCTGCTGTCTTCCCGCACCCGTTGGGGCCACTTATGACCACAGCGTTCACAAGTCTGTCCGGTTCTCTGAGACCCCCAAAGGGAGAATCAACTCCTTTATCGCCAGCACGTATGGTGGACTTCTTGATACCGGGAATTGTGGAATAATCTGTGTCCTCAGGATCGGTAATCTCATCCATCTCATCCTGCTCTTCCTCGCTATCAATAATGAACCCAGCAAGCTCACCGTTGTCCTTCTTACGCTTTTTCTTTCCCTTTGCAGCTGCTTTCCCCACTGCTGCTCCCAATTTTTGTTTTTGCTTCCTCTTGGTGCCTAGTTTTGGATTGTTGGAGCCAGTGCCCATGTTCTCCACCTTCAAGGCCATCAACCAATCCTTCAAGATCCGAGGTTCCTTGCCGATTTGTAGTACTTCACTGGATGAAGTTGGTGCATACTTAGCCTCCCAGGCTTGACTCTCACATTCACCTCTATCGAAAGCACTAAGTTCCCTGCCCAGCCTACCGTAAAGGTTTAGCAGTGCTTGGTGCGGTTGCCCCTTCGGTCCCTCAGAACTCATGCTCGAAACTGAATTTGCTCGGCCACGTGAAACTTCCACCGCACTGTTATCCGGATGTGGCAGTCTTGCAACAACTCTCTCTCGTATCGCCTCTTGAAATTTTATACCAGTCGTAACGACACGTTTTGGAAGTCTGATATCAGAGGGAATTTCATAGAATCGTCTCTCATGATAACCCGCAGACAGCATATCCTCTTTTTGAGCACTAATGCCGAGGTGTGACGCATACGATCCGAGTATATCCTCCTCCGGTGGGATTGCAACTACAGGATCTTTTAGTTTCCGCTCTTTTTTCAAAGCGAGTCCACCCTCCTCCACCTTGTGAACAATATTCCCCTCTTCTAAAAGGCCACGAACGTGACAATTATCTTTTGAAGGCCATGGAGGACCAACTGCGGCGCTATTTCCCAGGGAGCGGCTATTTAGGGAATTAAAATATGATATAGGACCCGTACATCGTTCAACAGATGGCAATTGTGTCTGGTTGTTACCAAAAAAACAGGAACTTCTCTGTGATTGATCCGGTGATTCGAGAGAAATGTATTTTATGCGATCAGCATCATCTGCACTCGCAGGATTAGCAAGCTGCGTTGTGACTGTCGGAGAATTGTCGAGATTCTTCATGCCACCAGGCTTGAAGAAAGGGTGAACCGGTTTTATGTCCAGCGAAGCTGCCGTCCTTCTTGGTACGTCACAAATTGTGACAGCCGGCGTAGGCTTCGTGCAAGTTTCCAGAATAGGACAATTCAGATCTAATGGAGGGGGGTCCTTTTTCTTTCCCATGAGACTAAATGCATTAACCGGTAGGATGGCAGGGCTTTCCGGAACGATTAACGGACTGCTCTGAATCACCAAAGCTCCTGTCTTGAAGTCGTAGATGATTTTCTTATTTTTCTGAACAGCTTCCTCAAGAGCGGACAAAGGTGCCTCTTCACGCTCGCAGGTAGTGCTAGGGCGGAGGTCGGGCACGGGAAGAGGCGAGGACGGTATAGGTGTAGAGCTGATTGGTGATATAAACGGGCCGCTAGGTATAATGATGATGCCGGTATTTGGATTATAGGTGACGCCCCGCCTTGGTTTCCCCTGACCATCCTGCACAGGCAGAGGAGTCCTACCCGACGCCTTCCCTCCAAGTTTTCCCTGCTTCTCTAAGCGATTAGAGACGCTTGAAAAAGGCAACTCTTGGGGCATCTCTCCAGCCACAGATGAAAGTTTGGCCAATCTTTCATCCGGGGCTCGTATAGTCAGAATACGCCCATTCCATGAAGAACTGAGTTTAGGGTTTCTAAGAGTATTGCCCAAGTTTTCTTGGAGAGCAGAAGAAAGTCCAGATGAATGTTCCTCGGATGTGTCATCCTGACTACCTCCCAAGTGATTTGGTGTCTTCTTTCGCCTCTTCCTTCTATTACGGTTAGGATCAATCTCGTGGCCCGCAATAGCGTCCCCCGATAGGACTGGCGAAGAGGCGGGTGTAATTAAGGAGGAAGGAGAACCTGGAGAAGGTGCGGTGGTGTTTGCGTCACCTGAGGCATTGGGTGGACTCGCTTCGATAGTATTCTTCTTCTTCCTCTGGTGTTTCGACTCTCTAGGCTTCGTATCTTTCTGAGGTTTTGAATCGGAACGTGCTCGAGATTTTTTGGGTTTAACCTCCCCTTCGTCACCCGAGATTGATGCAGGAGTTATAGGACGGCTTCCCTTTCCTTTTGGTGGTAAATGTCTCAACTCATTGCCTGTGAAAACAGCTTATTAGTGAAAGGTATACTTCTAATGATTGGAAGGATTAACGTTTTCGGGTGTCAAAAAACGGATGAATTGCGGGCTTTGCAGTTGTGATCCCCTGCATGAGTGAAGGTTTTTGTTCCGGCTGCTGGCTTGGATGATCCCCTCCACTATTCAATGGGGCACTGTGGCCAACGATGTCGTCTGCGGACGACATGTTTGCGTGGGTGAGGACGTCAAACGAAGCCGCACGGGCTAGAGATTTGGCTTTTCGCTTTGTACGCAAGAAGTATACAGCGGGGTTGGAAGGGTAGAATTTTGTTCCTACTTCAACCTCGTGGTTGAAAGCGTCAGGCGTAGATCTGCGGTGGACGCGTCGAGGATACGTGTTGCCCCTGTAATTATGGTACCGGTACGTTTGGCGCGGGTACGCAAACACGATAGCGGTGAAAGAGTGAGTGGAGGTAAAAACTGAAGTGAGCGATCTTGAAACAAGGAAAAGAGTAAAAGAGAGCGTCGAATTGTCACCGACAAACAAAAAAAAAAAAAAAATTCCAAATAGTTATAACATTGAATGCACGAGTATGGATTGGAAACATTCGCGAAAGGGTCGACATGGGTTTTCGGTTTTCAGTATCACGTGATCATGAATGCTTGTTGTTGTGGAGGCGCCAAGTGTAGCGTCAGCTCCCTTACCATACCGGCATGGTCCCAGCCATTGTTCTTGGGCGACTGCAGGGGACATCTATAGCCGGAGCGCTTTGCCAAGAAAATATTGTCCATCTTCAACTGCTGAAGTATTTTTAACCCCTACTCAAACAAAAAGTATGGCGCTACCGGTATTAGGTTATAGAGTAGATGATTCTCCACATACTGAGAGAGAGAAAATAGAAATATCTCAAGTCCAGACGGAGATATAAGGGTTTAAGGGTGCATTTAGTTGCCACCTGAAACCTTCATTTTGAGCCCGATTATAGAGGTTTGCTGCAAACCTCCATTATGCTCTGAAGAGGGGTGTCTGGTTGTCAGTGAAACTAACTAAGCGAGTTGTACAAATATTGTCAGGTTCTAAATAATTTCCCTATTTACTTTTACTCAGTGTCTTTTTTAAGAATTGGTTTCCTTGATGATTGAGATAGCCCTTGCTAAAGTATCTTCCCTAGTGTTGTCTGCACATGTCAACCAGACACACTCCTGTGACTTTAACCTTTACTTTTGCAGATTATGCAAACTTGGGAAAACTGTAGTTGCAGGATACAATTTGTCACAAATCGTGACTTAGCAATATGGAATGTTTCACATGACTCACGATTTGTGAGA
>QFET01015668.1:0-37737 GCA_003316355.1 Tuber calosporum | reverse complement strand
GGATGGGTGTCGTTGGCTTTATAATTCTACTTAAGTAAACGCGAACGGCACTCTACTCGGATAACCAACTATCCTCGCGGTAAGACTTGAATTGAGTGAAGCTCTGGCTTAACGATATTAAGTTTTATCATTTGTTTCAATTATTTTTACCTTTACCTTCTGTGAACTTTGCGTTGAGTCTTTTGGTGCGGTCGCAACCTTAGGATCCATCTTCCTATAGGGTGCCCCCGTTACAAAAAGATTTAACAATTTTAACCTGTACAATATAATGAAATATAGGGAATTCTATGTCTAGACTGTAGTAATGTAAGCGGTGTCCAGGTTAACTGAAACACATCCAATTAAGAGAATATCTCATATTGTCAATAGTACTCCCAAAGCAAATAAATTGAAAATTTCAATAAGGGTTATAACACCAATTGCTTTACATGCTCATAATTGCGGCACAAACTTTCTGTAAACTAACAATTACCTCTATGAAAGAATGGAACATCTCATTATGCAATTTTAGAAAATAAGCTGAAGAAATTGATAATGGTTCTTTCTCCATCTAGAAGGTTGTATAACCAGAAAATGTTGCCAAAATTTGTATAAAAGTACTTGCAAAACGGCACATGAACGGAAGATGAGATTGATGGGTTGTAACAATAAGGGGAAATGTGGAAATTCTTCAATTCCTTTCATATGTATATTTCCAAGAACAAAATTATTTATATCTCTAATTGGTTATTTATAGTTTACTTGAGACAAACTACGAACATTTCTACAGCTAGTCTATATCATATTCTCAGTTATATTTCATGATAACCGTTGAGAATTATTGCCAATATTCTTATAATATGTATGCAGGATTTCCCGGTTTTTCTTGCCATGTATAGAGACCTTTTACTAGTCATGTATCATATCCCACATCTTTTAGATTATTTTAGGCACAGCACTTCACATTAAACATATTTGACTCGGATTTCCTTGTTAGTTTTTCATGGTCAAACATGTTCTCACTTAAGTTTCTTTCAATGTTTTCACTATTTTGTAACTGTATACAAGCAGGATATGCTCCAGTATAAATAGCTGGATGCCTCCTACTTTATTTAGTCATACTCCGTCTCCTCTACATACTCGGCGATTGAAATCTCAACACCACGACATATCATCACCAACTCCACCATTCAGGTTCCTACCCCTCTGGCCATGCCATTGGGTGGGGACTTGTTTACCTCTGTCTCCCCTCGCCAAACTCATTAGAGTTTACCCCTTGGAGTCCATCCTCTCCTTTCCATCCTGATTGATGGTTTTCTTTCTTTTCCCCGCTCTAGTTTCACCTTGCTTATCTTCTTTGCTCAGACTCGCTTAACATTTGCACGGTCGGCAACACCCTACCTTCATACAGCTGGGAGACACACTTGCAGTGTGAGGAAACCCCCTACAGGCCTACAGTTGCTTTGCAGTCCAATGGTCAATTCCTCCACTCTCTGTTCTTTAAGAACTGCCTAGATGGGTACACGCACTGTTCTGTCCCTGATAATTGGGTCTACCCCTTCTCCTCCTCTCCTCCTCTCTCCTCTCCTCACGGTGGATCAGCTGGCACCCTACTGCTCTCCCCTCCTCTTCAGCTGGCACCTTACTGCCTCAACCATGGCTGGCATCATACTGCTCTGCTCCTCTTCAGCTGGTACCTTACTACCTACCCTCTCTACGACTCTTGCCCACGGTCAAATCTGCCTTCGGTTACGCCAGGTCCTAGTATTGCACTGTCTCTTGGACTTGTGTTAATGCTGTCAGTTACCTCGGAATCGCAGTTTCATCATCAACCTGCCGGCGCCTTTTTGGGTGCAATAATAGTAGTGGCTAATTTTCCCCTTATCTGTTGTAGTTTTTGTCAAGGGTTTTCCTTATGCTTTCCTGCTTTCCGGCTTCTTACTTTCAACCTGTTGTCTTCTTAGCCAGCTGGAGGTTTGTTTGCTTGTAGGCGAGATGTGCGGTTAGGCCCATACCAGAGGGTCCGGGAAGTACTGGTTTTGATCACTGGGGCGCGGAGGATGTTTGTTGGGAATTAAGGTTTTGTTTTTGCCCTAGCTAGCACTCCATGCACGTTCTTGTACCTTAACAATGAATATATGAGATAATCAAAACAATCCTACTTTATTTAGTTAATTATGGACAAGAACTACTACCAATCTACCTTCATACTACAAAACTCCTCATGAAAGCATGCACACAGTATACTCTTAATACGATGTTGTAGTTTTGCACTCATACTACATGATTGTGCCAATACACTTAATATTAATAATCCTGGATAGAACAGCCCTAGTAGAGATATACGTGGTAGTAGCAAATACTCAAATGACAATTTTGCAGACTGAAATGGGAAAAGGTTCTATGATAACAGAAGTTGGACATGGGTTAGTAGATCCTAAGTTATATGGTAACTCCTTAATATAATATGCATTATGCATAACTCGTAGCAATGCCAGCAGGGTAAAATTCACGCACCTGGTTGAGGACTCCCCACGGAAATGTAACTGAACTAAGAAACCTCATTGGTGGGTCTGAGAAGGGTTCTCTACTGTTCTTAATAGTTGATTACACTGATATCGGTTTATCAAGAGCTAGAGTTTGGTGTCAGATAGAGCATTGCACCTTTGGCGGGTCTCGTGTGCTGGTGATCACTCATGAATATATGTGTAAAAGTACTTGTTGTCGCACCTTACTGTACTAAAACCGCAGCAGGTCTCTAAGGTAAAAAACTTTGAGTAGATAGAACAATGTAGATAAGGGAAGTTGACAAAATAGATCTGTAACTGCAGGAAAAGATTTGCTATAAGAGTTGTGTGTGTTGGACCTTGCGTGACACTGTGGGAAAAGGTGAGGGGTACCTGCTTCGGTTACCGTACCTATCCATGACCCGGTGGTGGACGCCCAGCTTTGGCTGCGGCCTACTGGTCTTCACTTAATATGTACCTTACAACTGGTACAGACAATTGGAATCGGACCGTCTAATTAAAAGATATTATTGTGATAGCTCGAAACTGGTACTGACGCAATAAAATTCCTGACAAGTGCTCTGAATGTTAAAGTACAAAAGCTGAACCTAGTGTGGGTAAATGGTGGGAGTTACGATAACTCTCTAATAATGACCAAATACCTTGTGACTTAATTAGTGACGCGCATAACAGACTAATTAGTGTCCCACAGTTTGTCTCTACTATCTAGCGAATCTACACCAATACCAAAGGGCTTGACAGAATCAGCAGGGAAAGAAGCCCCAGTTAAGTGGCACTCTAGTTGAATATTGGGAAAAGAGATACAGGGTATAGAATATGTGGGACATTTAGTGCCTGTGAAATACCCCTACCGTTATTGTATTTTTACTTAATCAAGGACGGAGAGTAGGACTTCATCATTGAGCCTCAGGCATTAAGCTACCTCCTTAGGGCAGATATTGGTTGGAAACATTGTCGAGTGAGGAGTTTGTCTCTAGCGGCACATTAGTTAAACAATAAGCCTCATCTCGCAAGTATGACTCATAGAGAACAGAAATCTCCAGTACATCCAAAGGGTAAAATTCCTGTTAATTTTAATTTTCTGTGTGAATACAAACTGTAAAAGCATGGCCTATCGATCCTTTGGTCCATCAAAGATTAATGGTAGAGGTGACCGAAAGCTTACCTCAGGAATAACTAGCTTATTGCAGCCAAGAGTTCCTACCTACCTTTATTTCTTTTGTATCTTTTGATATCTGCTCTACCTATCATACTAAAGAAGAGTCCGAAAAGCATTGGATTGTTAATCCACTAATACAGAATATGAGCTGGGTTTACACTATAGTGAGACAGGTTAGTTTTACCATAATTCTGACTGGGATTGCAGCAATAAGTCAACCTTTCAAGAGAGGAAACATGGATTCAGATGGTTGGTTTTACTGCTACCCTTAATGGCATCACCACAAGACTATCAACTGCTGGAATATAGCTGAACAACTATATCTCGGAATACATGAAGGAAAGCGATGATACTTACACAGGCACATTTTAGTGGGATACTAATAGGCATTCAGGGTGCCTGATCGCATCCGGGTTGCAATGGGGAAACCTAGTGGCAGAGCCTGGACCCACCTACTGCTAAAGGTCAACCTGACAACTGGCTGAGATACATCCTTCTCACATGACTGTATTGCATAGTTGAGTGCTTTAACTAGTAGAGTAGCCTTGTTGCTACGATACCATTCTGCTAATCCTACATTGTCCAGTTTTTTTCCATATAGATACATCCTACACTGCGAGCAGGAATATGTATGTGAGGCAGTTGTGAAATGTGTTCTAGGGTGGAGGGCCGAAGAACACTATGAGGGGTAATGAGGGTTATGGATATAAGTTCAACAGATATACCAGCAGAAAATAGCGCACATTTGAGATGCATTTGAAAACTTTGGGATTGGTGGAGGTGAAGGTAGACCCTTCTGGGCCGCCGGGCCATAGCTGGCAGTGGTATGTACCAGGAATTGGAATATAGGATAGCCAAGAATGGGCTCTATAGAGTCGGTGAATAAAGGTAGCACAAGAGTGAAGGTACGTTAACAGGCTTGATTGCAGGTCGGATACCTGGTTACCATTGCCACTATGACAACGCAGGTAATTCTTTTGCTAATTGAGCCTATTAATTAGGGACTGTGGACTTAATAACTTAATTAGATGAAACGGTCATTGCTGTAGCCTCCCTGATAACATCTGATAACTTGTTGTATCTCCTGAATTGCCCTAGTGATTGTTCTTAACAGGTTCCGCCTTGGAATATTCGATACTACGATTGTCTTTTATCCTAGTTTACACTCGTAAGGGCGCATTATAGTTATATATCCTAAAACCAGCCTGAGATATCGCTATTACCTACAAGGAACCTACCTTGCTGGCAAATTTTTCAATCTTGACTTGCGAGGTTGGTAACAATAACCACTCATACAGTTCACTTTTAGAAATACGAATTATAATACAGACAAAATACATCCCTTTACCACGGACAAGGCAAGGTGAGGTTAAGTCCCGGGAGCCATCAAAGTTTAAGCTCTAATAAGTTATATAAAATTTGATAGGCTAGAAGGCTATTGCAAAGATATGATATAGAATAGAGGTCCTGTTCCTAGTATTCCAACCTGATCCCTGCTGAGATTGAAATCTGGATGCAGGAACCTCAGTCACTGAATCCAACCTAATCTGTTTCACTTTAATAATATATCCTGATCCCAAGGCAATTCGAATAGAGTTCTCTTGGTCTGTTCAATAGGACCTTTTATCGAAAGGTTGCTGGGACCCATTGTGGTTACCGTCTGATCTAAGATATTTCAGTAAACTCTGGAATCTCTGACAGTTGCTGACGAAGCACTTTACTAAGACCAGTGGCAAATACTTAAGGCTGTTGTTAACACCATATATGTTTCAGCATTACTTAGAATCTTGGTCCTTGCAACCTCTTTCCTCTGTATGGATGCATTACCCTCTCTCTTTTTTCCTATGTTAGCCATTATCTAATTATATTGTTGATAGTTTTCACTCCTAGGCTTTGCCTTGTGTGGATAACGAAAACAAAACGTCTTTGTCTAGGGAAATTATAGCATAGGCTTGGCGTTTGTGACTTCTAAGTTAAGGTTTTCTCCCTTATCCCTGACCCTGTTGGTATAAAACAACATCATTTCCTTCTGTTGAGACAACATGATAACCACCTTCATGACAACCTCCTCCTCATTCAATAATGCAAAAGTTAACAGATTTCCCCTGCATCCACAAACCAAGGCCTCTGTACTATCGGGTCTGAAGGACACTACCCTCATGCACATTGGCAATAACAATAACCCAACTATCGAACTCCAAGTAAATGTTGAACAGGATCCCCCCCCGAACACCCTTTGTGAACCTCATCAGCCTCACAACATATTATTATGATAATAGCAAGCCGGCTTACAAGCATATGTCTGACACCAATTGGTCACTGAGGATTATGCTAAACTAATGATAGGGTTCATAGGTGGCAGACAACTCTGCCAAGAATAAGCGACAGGATATGGGCAAGCAGAGGCAACCAGCCGGAGTGCATGCAAAAAGAGGGTGTTTAAATATAGGAAAATTCAATACACGTCTCTCTGCCCAGACAGGTTAAAACTCAGCAGTGAAAGCCACCTGTATCCATTTCAAGACTAAGACCATGTAAGCAACGGTATGTTCGATGTGCTCCACCAGTATAAGAGATTGTAATGATGGTTCTTCGTGATGTTAGGTAAGGGTGGCTAGGTGAACCTGATCCCGTGCAACAGGTCAGCCAATGTGAATGAGTTGGTAGTCACCAGTGACAGTATCACCAACCAGAATTTAAGAGTAACAACCTCTTGTACCAAAGCCTACATGGCTATTAGCACAAACCTTTTACAGGTTGGCTCCCCGAACTAGTATCTTAATACAACACCTTTTGGGCTTAAAGACACAGGTATTAGAGCCGAGACCGTCAGCTATCTCCCAGTTCCAAAGAGTTAGAGGGAAAGGAAAAACAATAATAGTCACGAGGTCCAGGCTCTTCTTATCAACATCTTGTCCTTGAGCGACCTACAAAAACCCCTTGGGTATATTGTAATCAATAGGTTCATATCAGAATTGCTGTGATACCATGAAGTGGCCAGCTGGTACAAGTTGAGGGTCCCACTTGAGAGCTGCTCTGATGACCCTTGCAGAATCTTTCTTGCCTTTCAGGAGCAAATAGGGATCCAACTCCTGTCTGCGAGATTCCGTCATCTATTTGTAATCAAAGTAACTTGATCATCAAGACACACCTGCTTACGGGCATATATGGTCGAGCTTATTGTTGATCTTGGGAGGATTGAGGAGGAGTAGGTTGGGGAGAATAAGTGCTGCTGTTGCCAGTTGGCTCACAATTGTTTGGTCCTTGGATTTTGGATGTACTCACTTCTACTGTAGATGAAGGTTCTTGCCCAGTTTAGCTAGGCTAATATTTATTCCTCAAATATTAATGGTACTCCCCTTAAGGGAATAAATGATAGAGTACCTACAAGGCACTATACTATTACATGATTAAGAAACGTGATTTGATGGTAATATCTATAGAGTGAGGCTCCTGGTAAGTGATATATGTGGTAGAGTTGGTCCTCTGCCAAGAATATCTAAACAAATATACAATCAACTTGCTAGCAACACCTTTATGTAAAGAAATAGCCTTTACTATTCATAGTTTAAAACTCTGCAGGAAACAATAATAACATTCAACATGAATGGACTAGCACAACATGTCAAGAAAGATAAATTTCTGGTACTTGTGCCTATGTTGTGGCTAGTGGCCACAACCCCTATTTGCGCGCCCACTCGCAACAATGGGCACTTTTCTTGAGTGCCCGCCAGCTCAATTTAACATTCAGGCTCCACGTCACTTTCTGGCTTAACATCATTTAGTAGCTCTATTTCACTTTTTGGCTCCCCATTAGTTTGTCGTTTAAGGTAACTTCGTGGCTTTATGTACCTTTATCATATTATTTGAACGAGTTTTACAACATAAGATAGCACTATTCAGTCTAAATCATCAGCCACGATTACCTCTATCCTCATAACACTATGCCAGCTGCACCATCCTTTGTACTTTCCAGCCAGCAAGTAGAGCCATATGGCCATGTTGAAACAAATATTCAGGTTGCTATTTCCTCAAGGGAGGAAAGAAACGAACAGAATGCTAACCTCAGTGCACTCGCTCTAACCTTCCAAGTACCTGTATCACGACAGCTGAGAAGATAGCCTGGTTTGCAATCCCGACAAGATCGTAAACCAATCAATCAAAAGCTCTCTATCTTTGCGGAGCTAGCCGGCTTTCAGTACCTTGACCGTCTGGATATGGTAGGCACAAGTGCACGGCTGCAAATAGTATCCGGGTGTGCAAACGCAATACTATAGAATGCACATATTGGTCCTCTACCAGCACTAACAGTAGGCAAGCATAGTGCCCCTAGGTTCCTTGAGCGACACCCACACTACTTTTTCAGAAAGCAGTGAACTCTTGATTCAGACCTCAAAAATGCACATAGGCCGGATGATATACGAGCTTGGTTTACTAAGTAGCATGCTGCAAGGCAACAATACAATATTAACGACCATGATGTTAACAACTTCGATAAAACCAGCTTTAGAATTGGGGTTGGCCGTGACCAGTGCATAACAACCCTTGATCCAAATCGCCTCTCATATTTGGGCAGTACAACAAACTGGGAGCTTGTCACTATATGTAAGACTATTAGTGGTATTGGAAGATTCCTCCAACTGATGATAATAATTCCAGGAATTATTCATCAAGAACCTTGGTATACTCAAACATCGGTAAAAGATAATTACCTAATAGGCACATCAAAAAGTGGCTCTAGTAATGATGACTCATCAATGAAGTGGATTGGACACTTCAATCGCTTTTCCTCTGCAACCCAAGTTGGAGTTCATCGACTGCTCCAACTTGATGGATACGGTTCACACTGTACAAAACATTTCATTGACTACTGCGATCAGAAAAAAATTGTTCCTTGTGCCTTCCTCGACAGACCAGCCACCTTCACCAGCCATGATGTGGTTGTTTTTCAACCATATACGCATATTCATGCTGAGGCAGTGGAAGCTGCAACCCGAACTGAGTGTGGCGACTTCGGTAAGATTGAGTTTCTTGACATCATTGATGGAATGCGTCAACAAACCTTCAAGCAGTCCACTATCTGCTCTACCTTCCGTGCAACTGACCTTATCCATTATGACATAGAAGTGGTCATCTCCCAGCTACAAGAGGAAACAATTATTCTTGCTCAACCAGTAACACCACCTCCTTCTACATCCCACACCATCCCGCTTACGATTCGTTGCCTTAAGCGACAAGGGGAGGAGCTTCTCCTTAAGGCTAAACAACATTCACCAACATTCCAACATAAGTTACTGCTCTTATTGGAGGGAGGGTTGGCTAAAGCTCAAACACGTGCATTAGCCATGGAACTTATAGTGCATACACGAGCAGCTGAGCAAGCACGCAGTGCAAGACACAGAGGGAAGACTAGAAGACAAGTTCAGTAGCAGGTGTGCTTTATGCATCGGAGGCTAGACAAAGGGTGAAGAAAAGAGTTGATGCCGAGGTAGAAAGAGCTGAAAAACAGTTTAGGTAGGCTCAAAATGCAGAGAGGAAAGAAGAGCAAACAGCGCACAAGGCTTCTCTCAATGAAATAAAAGCATGTATTCAAAAATGGCGCTCTATTTAAGCCTATAAAAAGAAAATTTCCAAACTGATAGTTACAGGTATCAAGTAACAAAGCAAATAGAGAAAATAGACATTCATGTAAATTAAAATATATAACTACCTCTCACCTAATCTTCTGCTAAACCACCGAGTAACCTAAAATGACAAATTTCACAAAGCTACAAACCTATGGTAAGCCACAAAATTCGTTAAACAACAAACTAATGGTGAGCCATAAAGTGACATTGAGCCACCAACTGATGTTAGGCCACAAAGTTGCGTTCAGCCGGAATGTTACATTGAGCTGTCAGGCACTCAGGATGAGTACCCATGGTTGGGAGTGGGCAAGCAAACAGGGGTTGTGGCCACTAGACACAACCTGGCACGAGTAAGGCTGTCTGTCAACCAAGTTGACACTACCTTCACCTATGAGACTAGACTGTCAAGAGTCGATGCCACAACGCTACAAATGAGGAAGGGCCCTAGATACAAGATTATCTGGTATTTGGTACTTAAAAATCTACACCAGTGTGGCACCCACCAGGCAGGGCCTGCTGCATTCGTCCAAGACACTGGAATCCAAGGCCTACAACCAAATGGTTGTAAACACACCCATTTCAGTGGTTGTATAAACTTTTAGATTAAATGTAAAGATCTATGATAGTAACAAACAGAACAACTATGCTCTTGCATGACAATCTAGACAAAGAATCATATTGTTCCAGGAGGTAATGAAGTGGGCAAGATCTTTAAAAATCTGTAAGGTAGACAACTTATCTAAACAGGTACCTGGGGATGGATCCGGAACTAAAGCGTTCCACGGATGACTCAAGAGCCGCCTCTGTATGCTAGCATATTGCCTTGTTAGCCAGGTCACACAATGTATCAATGGGAAACAGCAAGTTGATAGATTAAGGATAATCTATGGATGTCAGAATTTATAGACAAGTGTTGCCAAATTTAATTGGAGTTGTGAAGTACTAAAATATGTATTTATTAGGGAAATCTGGATTGCGATTGTAAGATCAATTGAGGGACTACCATGGAAAGGAATTGAGTACAGCAGTTTAAAATTTGTAATAAATCTACACAGCCCTGTTTGCCTGGGACCTAAAAGGTGGAGGCTAATACCAAAATAGTAGAAACTATTGAGGTGAAAAAGAACATTGATGTAATCATCAAAAATGAAATAAAAGGGACTACAACTACCTAATCAACGATTGGATCACCCTAAAGAAAAATATTACCTGATACCGTAAGTTAGGGGAGGGTCAAGTTGAAGTGGCCTAGGCTGAGATGGTAGATTATGTTGGTGTCCCAAAGCGCTTGGCTGGCAAACTAACTACATAGTAATAATCCTCAAAAGTGACTGAAATGTACTATAGATACCATCAGTAACAATGAAATATGCAGGGCTAAAACCTCCAGGTTCCAGATAATATCCTGGGTAGCACAGAGCTTGAATAGGGCCAACCGCAATTTCTACCAGTCACTACCCATAGCATTTCACCTGTGAGAACTGCCTATTATTTCATAAAAATGTAAAGATGGTAGACAAGTCAATACCCTTTTAGGGATATTCAAGGAGGGCTCTAGGTTGTAGGAAAGCCCTACTCAGGTGACCTGGTTAGCCCTGATACAATAAAAAGTATAGTCTGTGGGCTAGGGGCAGAGTTAACTGAACGAAAGTAAGTTGAACTTGTTACGATTTAAGGCAGGTTGGGTACTGATAAGGCAAATAGAGGAGCAAGACTAGATATTCTCCAAGCCCATATGGAGTCTCCAGTAAGTACGGAAAGAGCTTTAGCAAGAGGCTAAAAAGAAATAAGACGAAGTTGTCAAACATTTGTTGGAGCAGGAGATTTTATTTTCCTGCTTAAGTAAAGGTAAGGGGCTGTTTGGCACACCGTCATTTGAGATGACCGTCATCTCAAAACGCGTTTTGAGCCCAAATTGCATTTTGCAATGACAGTAGTGTTTGGCACACCATGATTTGGAAAACACGTTTTGCAAACTTTTGAGAAACGTGTTTGGGATTTTTTTTACTTTAGGGTTTGTGGATGTGCTACTTTAGCCACAAGGAAAATTTTACAAGCTAATCTTTCCACCTTCAAGCAACAACCCAGCCAGGCGGACTTTGCACAAGTATTTTGCCTCCGAAGTTACCTTCCTAAGTTTCCTATTTACCTAAGTGGGAGCTCCGGATTCACCTTACCAGAAGTTTCCTGTTCACACTACTCCTAGTTCTGCCATCGGCCTACAATAAAACTCCGGCACTTGGTCGGTCCCCCTCCGCCTTCGGGCTCATGGTGTTGGCCATCTGAGACGGAATGCCCTAAGGAGGAATCATATTTCTCAGACAGAAGAGAGTGTGGGGAGGCAGAGAGTTCTGGAGTCTATTAGCTGGTATTTGTTCTTTGTTAACCTACTCTTCTAAACCTAGTTAGTTTCCGGGAAGTGGTGCAATTCAGAGCAGTATTAGTGGATCTGATGAGTTTTTGCAGTACTTTAGATTCTCCGTTCATCTAACTCTGATCCCCGGCTGCACCCTCCTCTACCTCTACTGTTCACCAAACTATTGAGTTAATTTCTGAAGGCCCACTCTGGGTGTCGAGTAGCGCTTGAGAGACTGCATCGGAAGTCTTGACACCAGAGTTAAGTGTGTTAACTAGATTTTGTGGTAGGTACTGTCGGCTAGATTTACTTTGTGGCTTCGTATTAATTGTAAATAGTACGATAATTGACGGAAATACGTCAGAGGGAGGTATTGAGTTGGACGATTCCTGAGAAGGCTTGTTCACTCTCCTCAGTCCTCCTTATAGGTTATCTGGACTTGCAAGTTCCTATCCTACCGGCTGTGGGGTATCATCTTTTAAGCTCTTCTTGAAGTAACCCTATTCGGACCAAATTCTCTTGGCAATCCTCGCTGTCCTCTTTGGTCACTAATACCCTCAGAGCTATCGGGAAAATTATCCGTTCGCACTGTTCCTCTTCAAAGTCTATTATTCCCTAGTTCCCGCTTCTTTGAATACATCTACTCTGGGTTTTGCTGTAGCTGTTTCTCAATTCTACCTTATCACCACCCAAGATCTCTTCCTCAGCAAGGTAATATCTCTCCTTGCCTTCATGGCTGCATACTTTCTTCGAAGTGACCAGATTGTGGTGGTTGCACCGTGAAGTCTTTAGTCTTCTAAGTTCTTCTAGGCGGTCTTCTATTCTTCTAAGTCTACTTCCACAGTGGCAATTCTTCCTACTTTCTCAAAAGGTCTTCCAACTACTCAAGTCTCTTTCGGCAGTATTCTATGCCTTTTTATTCCTTAACTAAGTTGTTTACTAGCTAATAAATATTCTGTATACACTTAAGAAGATGCCGTCGTCTTCGCTCTTACCCTTATCCAAGGCTCTCTGGACTAAGGCAACCGACACATGCCTTATTGATGAGATGCTTATACAGTGTCAGAAGGGAAAGAAGCTGGACAATGGATTCAAGAAGGAAGTGTGGCAAGAAATTATGGTTGAATTTAATAAGAAGGGGTCTAATGAAGATGCCAAATCAGTCAAACAATTGAAAACTCAAGCTCAGAATGTAAGAATTCAATCCATATTGCTTTAGAACCACTAATTAATCAAGGAATATGCTAATGAGAATTTACTTTCAACTTAAGCAAAAGTGGAAGATCTTTAACCATCTGTTAAACTCTTCTGGTTTTGGGTGGAATGAGGAAGACGGCATAGTAACTGCTGCGGAGACTGTTTGGACAGATTATTTAAAGGTAGACTGCTTGAAGACCTGGTTAGAGATCTATGGCTAATACAGAACAACTCTAGGACTACCCAAAGGCAGCTGAATTTAAATACCGAGCCCTCGAAAACTACAAGTCTTTGACAGATATTTTTTCCAACACTTCATCCACTGGTGTCAATGCTGTTGCCTCTACTTCCAGCCAGGATACCAATAGTAAGTATTGCAATTCTTAATCTATTATCAAGAGTACTCTACAAACTTATAGAATCAGTTCAGCTAACTCTAATGAAATAGATAGCAACAATGCTCATGAATATCCAGACTAGTATGAAGGAGATATTGCCTACTGTATGGAAAATTATCAAGCAACCACCAGTGAAGACTATCCTCAACCTGTTTCCCCACTCAATAATTTAGGCCTGCTAAGCCTGTCTCCCTTTACTAGTCCAACAAGATCACAACTATCGCCAAGTCCTATACTTAATAGAATGTGAAGTCTATCACTATCCCAAAACAAGGAAGGCCACTCACGGAGTACCAAAAAGAAGCGATCATCGGCAAAGTTCCAGGAAGAGGCCGAAAAGATCACTTGATTTGCGGAAAAGATTACAAACGACTTAGCTGGCCTGATTGCGGAAACTAGAGCAAGTAAGAAAGCGTCACTTGGGAATATCCTATGTCTTGTGTAACAGAGCAGTTAGTTCCTGTTGTACCCCAAGTTGCCCCTCAGTTTGAACAGTACAATTCTTGCTAGACTATTATTATGGATATGTATAAGGATGAGCAGCTTACAAAGGATGCTGTAATGAGTCTGATTAGCAAATTAGAAAATAACCTAATTTGTTGTGTTACCTTTCTTGCACTGACTGAAGAGCTCAGGCAAGACTGGATTATAGAGGCTACAAGGTCCAAATAACTGTGTTAGGTCAAACATTGTATTTAATTTAATTTACACTAGGCATGAGCCTGTTGTTCAAACCGTCTATTTCGCATAATCACCTGATAACTATTCCACATCTCACTAGCAATTTTGTCCCTGACTTCCTCTCCCAGTTTCTTCTTCCTTCCTGCACTGAGAGCTGGCTGCTGAATAACCAATGCTGCCACCTCCAACTGAAGTGTCTGTTTCTCCACCAGTATTGGCTCAGAGCGCTCCTGAATGGAGATACCAGCAGATGCAATAACATTATAAAGACAACAAAGAGCATTAAATAAAGAGGCAGATGTTTTGGTATCATACTTGTAGGCTGTTTTCAGAATTCTGAATCTGCTTTTCAAAATGCCAAATGTTCTTTCAACACAGTTCCTTGCGGAGGCATGCCTCAGCTTAAATAACTCTTTAGCATTTTTGGGCCTACACAAGAATTACCCATCAGTTACTACTATTCCAATTGGTGACTCAAGTTAGCATGGGATATACGCTTGATTGCCCATGACTTGCACTTTCAAATGATAGCGAACACCACGGTAAGGTGTTAGGTATTCTGGTGAAATACCATACCCGGCATCTGCTAAATAGTACTTACCTGCTGGTACCTAGAACCCTTTGACAGCTGCATCTGCAAGCACCTGAGTATCATGAGTAGACCCTTCCCAGCCTGCAAGGACAAACTGGATAGTACAATCGAAAGAGCAGGCAATAAATGCATTTTGTGCAGTAAATCCATTTCGTGTCCGATGAGTTGGTCTATCCTGTGGTCCAAGACAAATTGGAATTAATGTTCCATCGATAGCTCCAAGGCTGTCCTTGAAGAAGGGGAAGAATTTGGGATTGTTCTGAATATATGGTGTGACGTGATGTAAATCTGTAGTAGTAGGTGTCACATTTTGTATAAACTGAGGCGCCAACTGGTTAAGCGCATGGAGAACAGCTTTGAAGATACAGCTGATCATTTCACCCGAATGTTGGAATCGTTCCTGGGCTGTGCAGTTTGATGCCCCTATGGCTGCGATAAATAGGAAGATATTTAGCTGATGTTCCACTCGGGTATAACGGGTGTCTCTCAGGTACTGATTGTGGCGCATCTTATGACAAAGAGTGGTAAAAGCATCCAAACCCATGTCCAAACATTCGTGTATCCGTTCCTACTCGTTGATTGAAGAAGTTCGTCGGTATATCTTTGAACATCTAGTGAAGATGTATGCTAGGGCTCGGTAGTCTCTGAAAGGTACCTATCGACAATTTGATTTTGAAAGGAAGAGAGTGCTGACAATGCTTGGATTGCAATTATGCTGATTTGTATAGTTTCGGGCAGATCCAGGATACAATTATTGTCTATTTTAATTGTGTGAGCAGACAATATTTGGGATTGTGAGAGCCAATACTGTATGATCTAAATACGTTATAAGTGACTCTTGATAGAGTTGAGAATTAATTTCTATTATTACTATCATTATTATTATAAATATTATTTCTATCATACAAATAAATTAGGTTAATTATTTTAAGCAGGATTTATCTTATATATTTAACAGCCCTACCACCTTGTAAAAAAAACAAGCAACTTAACCTAAATGATGGTTTTCTAATTACAGACTGTTTGGCAGAGCGTTATTGGCAAAAAGTGTTTATTGAATTTTGCTAAACGTGTTTAGCAAAACATGTTTTGAGATGACGGTCATCTCAGATGACGGTGTGCCAAACAGCCCCTAAATTCTTTAATTCAATTTTCTTTGTAACTTGGTAATTGCATTTGAAATTAACCTTTTTTGTATACCAGAGCGTGCGCTTCCGGCACACCTTTGTATGTAACACAACTATAGGATATATAACAAAAGAAAACATAAAAAAGAAAACTGAGAAATAAAAGGAGTGATGTAGGAAGAGGTCTTTGGGTAACAGCAGTTGGAAATGGGTTGGTCAATGACAAGACATAGGGAAACAATATTTCAAAGCATGCATTGCTAATGGCATAGCAAAGGAAAAGCTAGTTGTCATTCTACCACCTCGATGTTCTCTCTATACAATAATCTAACTGAACTTGGAGACATTAGGGGAGCCTCCAGCAAAAGTTATGTTTTCTTGTTCAGTGCTCATTATGCTGAAATTGGATCTTCCAATGCTTGAACATGATTTTTGGCTGCAAAAAACAAAGTATATTAGTAATGTCTCATGCGTTTTTGAGGCCCTTTGAAAATCTGTAAAAAGGATTGCTTTTAATACTATATTGTCCTAATAACTGCAGTAGGTTTCCAAGGTGTAAAGCCTCTAGTTGAATAAAATAATGTCCAAAAGGAAAGATAGTAAAATAGATCCTGAACTTCTGGAAAAGCAATTAGTTTTAGAGTTGGGTGCTTTGGGCCTTGCAGTGGAACTAGTGGGACCAGGGTAGGTATAACTGCCTTGGTGGCTGTACCTGTGGAGGACCCAGTAGTACTGACCCTTGACTGGTTACAGACATCTGGGATAGAGGAAACAAGCACCTTAAAACTCATCTCCATGAGTGGAATCTGACTGTGTAATTAAAATATAGCATTTTGATTCCTAGCAAGTAGAGTTGATGCAATGTCAATACTGTTCTGTGCTCTGAATATGAAGGGGAAGAAATTCAACCAAGGGCAGGTAAATGTAGTAGGAAACTATAACTCTCACCAGGTAGCCAAATGCCTTGTTATTAAATTAGTTATATGTATGAATGGGTTAATGAGATTCCCACATGCTCAATCTACTATCTAGCAAAACCACTGCAAGCGTCGGGAGTAGGGAGAATAAGTGTAGATCCAAGACCCAGGTGTGCTTGACTCAATTTGGTACTGTGAAAAGACGTAGAAATTGTAGTCTGGTATGATGCTTCCAAGCAAGAGAAATACCACTAGGCTTAAAACTGTTTTTTAAATTAATCAAAGAAGTGAAGCTGTGCTTCCTCATCCAACCTCTGGTATTAACGACCTTAGTTGGGGCTGATCTGGTAGGAAAACTTTCTCCTGTGGGGAGTATGCTACAGACGGCTTATCTCTTAAACTATAAAGCTGCCGTATTAAGCATACCTCTAGAAGAACACAAACCCTCCATGGAACAAAAGGCTAAAAGTGCCATAGATTTGAATTTCAGTTTGAATACAAACTGTGAAAGTGTTTCCTAATGACCCTTTAGGTCAATAAAATTTCTTGCTATCTGCACCAGCAAAGGTATGACTGGGATAACTAAGTTATTGCAGCCAAAAATGGATAGCAATACTGTGGTTTGATCTCAGGATGTTAGGTCTTGTTATCATACTGAACGACAATTTACTCGCAGTTATGGTTTGTGCAGTTCAAAACGTGCACCAGGCTCAAGGATGCGTGAAACATGACTGTGCAGCCTAATATGCCAAGACCTCACTGTAAAAGATCAAAAATCAGGTATCATACTAAGTATAATATTGAAATTTGAATCATGCATTCAGCTACATAGGAGGTTACTCTTTGTCCAACTTGCTCTTCTACTCTTGTCTCTTGATCCATATTTTGGATAACATAATCATGAACCCTCTCATGAACCCTCGCATTTGGATATCTACCTTGCTTACCAACTGATCTCTTTGTCAGTGTATTCTTGGTAGGCCGGGTTATTGCTTGTATTTAGTTGCTTCATCAGTATACAATTTCAACTTCAATAGAAAATTGTTTCTAGGGTATGAAGACTTGTTGGTTAATTACCCAAACAGCCTTGAAGGCAATAAAGAATAAAATATAAATTGAGTCAACGTATTGGGAATAATAATGCAAGGAAAATCAGCATATTATTATAACTATCATATGATATCATATAATACATCATACTTCTTACTCACTCAATTTTCTGTATAAAACACATATCACTGCATCAATTCTAGATGATAAGATATATATTAGCCCTAACATGGCATTTAGAATATGGTTGTGTATATCACATTTTTCTATTTCCACGAAAAATCCTTAATTTTAAATTATTATACTACTTTTAAAGTAGCTTCATTAATTATTCAAAAACCACTACCTTATTCCTTTTCACTAGCTCTATCATGTAGTGGTTTTTTTAAAGTCGATGTCTAGCAGTACTAAAGAGCGAGAATGGTTTAAAATTACATAAAAGTCAGGTACACTTTTTGATCTGCACGAATCATAGTTTTTTTATTTATATGTAGGTAACGTGAGGTTGGTTTAGACTGTTAGGAGACCGTAAAGTTTTACCTTCGTGATAAGCGTTAGTGCAACTGTGGTTCAACTTAGTATGAGAGGAATACTAAATCCAGAAGAATGTTTTGCAGCTACTCTGAATAGAGGTTTCCCTAGAGCTACCATATGCCAGATAAAGGCGGAAAGCCTCTAAGTCAGAATTCATGACGGAAGGTATGATACATTCCCTGACACATTGTGGTTGCATACAGATTGGCATTCTGAGTCACTAATCTCATCAAGGCCGCAACTTAGTGTCTGGTGGCAGAGTATGGACCCACCTGACCCCAAATGTCAACTTGGCAATATGGAGGGATAAATTCTCTATAGATAACTAAATTGCACCGCTGGGTGCTACAAGCAGCAGACTTGACTGTTGTAAAGATCTGCTGGAACTAGTCATACTTTATTGTATTGGTTCCGCAGTGAGATTGCCTATATCCCAGCAGGCAATGTTGCGAGCTGCACTTATGCAGTTAGCTTTAGGAAAGCTAGTTTGGGAAGACTTGGAAGGCTAAAGAGTGTTAAGGATATCTATTCAACATTGACACTATCAGAAATGGGTGCACATTAAAGTGGTACGTGGGGACCGTGGGGATGGTGGAGTTGAAGGTAGGCCCTCCTATTATCCAGGGAAATAGGTGCCGAGGAGGGAATTAACTAGACAGAGGGACGCGAGGTACATGAGGGAGGAGGCAAGGGGACAAGGCAGGTGTTACAAAGAGCAGAGGGTAGAGGCCAGGGTGGGCATGGCAGGTGGAAGAGAGTCAGAAGAGATGAGTATGATAGGTTGGGGAGGGGCTGAAGAGTCTGGAAGGTGAGCAGATGGAGGGTAGAGAGTGGCCTGCGAGGGACAGTTCTAACAGAGGGTACACTACAGGTTGAGGGGAATTGGGATTTGCAGGAACTAAGGAGTGGCAGAGTGATGGATGTAGGGGCAGGGCGGGACACTACAAGTGCCGGTGATGGTCGGACGGGGTTGTGTTGTGACAAAAGTCAGTATTGGGTTAATACACAGGGCTAGTCAATGCAAAGCCCAAGTGAAGCTTGTGAACCAGGATTGACGGCAGGTTGCTATGGCTGGATATCTTCGCTACTTCAATAACTGGTGATTCAGGAAATAACCAATTATCCAAATTCAGTGCCCACAGAAGGGATTGTTTTATTAAACGAAAAACTAAGGGTTTCAGCCTCCTTACAATTTATGATAACTTTGCAAATTGCATAGTCTTGCTGTGCCGAGGCTTAATTTAAATTTCTGCCCTATTAACCTTCACTGGTAGGTTAGAAGTCTATCATTGTTTCAACTAGGAATGAGAAATTAAGGTACAATTCCGGAAAGGCTGCTCAAGAAATGAATATCAGATCCAAGGCAGGCAGGAGGTGTGCAAATTAACCAACTCTGACCCAGAGTAGTAGGGGCAATAAATACTCTTATAGGCCTCTATTGGAGCTTGTTATTGGAATGAGTACCAGGTATATCCCTAAATGAAGCAGAATTAGAGGACATGTCGTGTTCCTGCAGTAGCAGTAAGTCCAACTGCAACCCTGTGCATTGAGGTTCTACAGCATAGTTTACACCTAAGTATTATGCTGGGGTTCGCACAACAATATTAGCCAAACCTTGTTCCTCTTACACAGTGATGACCATATACCCGAGGTTTGAGTGTTAAATTGAGTGTTGCTGGATGAACTAGCTGTTTTTAGTTTGATTTTGGCTATGTCCCTATTCTAACTTCTGATCAGCAAAGTCTTTTTGGTTTAGGTTTACTATTATTTTTTGTCTGGTTGTGTGATTCTGTCATGAACAGTAAATTAGCTAGATTTCACTTCACATGACTCTGAGTTATGAGTTATAAGATTTGAACATTTCAAACTATTACTCATTAGTAGTCATGAGATTTCATATGATGTACAGTAGTGCAATCATTTTTATAGTGGAATTGGTTGAATGTGCATATGCCTCTCACTTGTAAGTCATAAGATGTTATGAGTTTCACACACAACTCACTTTATGAGTTATGGCTTTCTTGCATGGGACCACATTATCGCACACAACTGGTTTTTGGAGTTATGATAGGTTTTGATACGCGGTACAGTTGACTTATAGGAGTCAACCGATCGATTCCATATTCTGACCTATTATGAGTCAGGTGGGTTAGGGTTGACAGAAGACTCCCTCAATATGTACCTGTTGGCAGTCTGTAGTTAGCACTCTTTATACAACTCTCTAAGTACTTCTTATAAGATATACTTTGTCTCTTATGCTTGATGCATTTCTGGTAGCGAGCAGGCTACTGGTCAAACACCGGGACATATCGAGAGTGTCGAATACAAGTTTACGGCCTCTGAGTCCACAATGATAGATATGTTACAGATTCACCAATATAAGGTAAATATTTATCCACTTTCACTGTTCTGCCAGGTGTACAAATTTCTCATGTTTTAGGTTAGAATCACCTTCCAACCTCGTGCAGTGCACTATTGCCAAGATCTTTCCAAAAATACCCTTATTCATTTAAGTAGTCCAGAAATATAACGAGGAATTACTCAGTATTATACCAGGTCTCAAACAAAAGGACAAAATCTGGGACCATGGTAGGACTGACCTGGTTCATACAGGTTTCGTCTTGATGTCCTTCCACTCTTTACCTAGTATTTTTCTGTAGTAACTATCCTATTTGTAGTATGTTCACAGTGGGCCTAAACGACTCAAGACATATAGCTGCCGTTTATATTTTTATCATGATTCAGGTAACTGCATCAAGGGGCAATGATGTGGTTATCAATAATATCAGGTGCCCACACTGGGTTACCAAGGCATTTTTGCAGAGCAGTGGTCCGTTATACCTTCTGGGTCCGCCTACCACTCCCAAGTTTCTATTACTACTGTTAACATCTTAGATATCAATGTTAAATGTGAATCTAATCACTAGCCTTGCACCCCTTAGCTTTAAAAACCTAAAAGAGGAAATAACATTCTGTCCCAATTGAACAAGTGCCCTTTGATACCTATATGTGGTTATAGGACATCGGTGGTTCACTTTGCAACTGTTGAAGAAGGAGATAATTGGAGAAGATACTGTTACGAAAAGGAAAGGGCTGTGAGTCGCATGCAGTTGGAGAAGTTCTGCAAAGTATCAACTAATAGGGGTAAGGTTCTTGAGGTCGAATTAGTTTTGAAGCCAACTACACGGAATCCTATGCGGAAGGATATTAATCGTCAATGCACTAGCACGAAGGTGAATGCAAGGTTCTCGTTGGAATAATAATCAAAATAGTTGTATAATCTAAAAGAGTGTACTCTGGTTGAGAGTTGAAGGTTATTGAAACGAAAACCAAAAACCACAGTTGGGAAAGGGAGAAGTGCTAGAGAAATGCTAAACCCAGGAGGTATATATTATAAGCAACAAGGTCTTAATAATTGATGCTATTATGGAACAAAATATTCAATTGGCTGCCACTGGTTTGTCTCCCTATATCCCCATTTGACCTCTTAGCAGGAGAATGGAACACTCAGCTATTGGTTCATGGAAGTTGCTCTAACCTTAACTGCAAATGAGTGGCTGAGGAGTTGCATTTCCTTCGACACCGCTCCTACCTCGTGATCAAAGTCTAACAACTGCCCTGCTCTTATGTTTGACTACAGGAGTAAGGGGGACGTACCCATAGTACTTTGGCTAATCATCATCTTAGTGGTAGCAACAGCAGTGGTTGTATTCTATAGAGGCAGAGGTTTTATGTACTAGTGTCAAGGTTATTGCTTATGAGCTACATCTCAAAGGTACTTGCAGGCTCACAACCTTGGGTACTCTACTGAGTGCCTGACAGCTCTATGGTCCTTTGCACCTCAAACTCCCTTTGTAGCTCAACAGCACTCTTTAGAACAAAATTACTATATTTGTAGCTGGGAATCACTTTGTGGTACAAGTGAACTTTCGAAATTAAGGAACATTGTAACTGTATCAGATATATTTTATCAATTTTCGTAATTGAGCTCTTTGCTTGATACCTGCCATTAAACTCAAGCAGATTTTCCTGTAGTGTACAATTATACCCTACCTGGATTTTATTTGCACCTTAATCAGATCAAGGAATTGTTTACCTCCTGCTTCGTGAATCTTTTTCTTATATTTAGTGCTTTTTGGAACTGCTTTTCAGCCTTTTCAAACTCTGCATCTTCCCTTCTTTCACCATTTGACATGCCTCTTAATCATATATAACTCCTCCCTTTTGTATCTGTCTCCTACTCTAAGTCCTCAGGGTTGCATTGCATTGCGTACTTGCCCTGTATCACATATAGTTTCTATATGTTGCATCGCAAATGTACCAGATTATGACTAAGCAAGCCCTCCTTTGAATTTGGACCTGAAACTTTTGCTAAAGGTCAGTGGTAAACTCTGGTACTTGACTTTGCTCTTGTTTGCCCGGAATCTATGGACTTTGGATAGGAAGGAGAGTATATGGCAAATTTCTCGGATAGTAGTAGCAGTTGTGGTATTGCTAAAGGAGCTGCCTGGTACATTTTGAATTCATGATATCGGGATTGTAACGAATGAGCTCAGTAGCATGGAAATGTGATTGTACACTCAATTATCAATGGTCTGTTGGAGGATTGAATCAATCTTGTGTTGATTTCCGGCTTTATCCAATTATTAATATCACATACAAGTTGCTCCCTCTATAGCCTCTGCATTTGTAATACTTATAAGGTTAGAATAGAACCACCTCTACTGGTTGGAGAAGGTGGCCCGAATGGGGAGGTCGACTGAATACAACTATTTTAGAGAAGTCACTAAAGTCAAGTAGCTCTTTCATGCAAAGGCAGAGGAAATAGTTAAGGAGTAAAAGTTTCATGCTACCTACTTGCCTACAAGCAGTTAATTTTTTTAAACAGTATAGCCAATCCATTCTCTATTCCTTGTTATTCGAGCCAGTTTCTGAAGTCCCAATCTGGTCATTTTCTTGTATACCTGTAGCTGTAAACCTGGGCTCTTAGTGGATTAGACTAGGAATAATCATCATTGGGCGTAAGATTACTCGATCACCAATTATGGTTTCACAAATAGTTAACAGTTCACGACTGTCAGAGCTATCCAACTACATTTTGCAGTTCTTATTCTTACTCATTATCCCTTGGTTATCTCCAATTCCAATAAGAAAGCCAGTCTTGTCAAAGTGGTACAAGTAAATGGGCAAAATACCATATTCACTACAGAGATTGTGATATTTGTTGAACAATGCACGAATATTGCCAGCTTAGGGAGTGTTTTTACAGCCTGAATTGATAGGGAACTTTCTTGAATGAGGTACTAAGGGTAACAATTAAGGAGCCACTGTGTTATCTGATAGTGAACCTTATGTACTGTGCCTTAAAAGAAAGGAAATTTTTGAGAATTAAATTTGCACATCCAGAGACTAATTGCAGGCAGGATCCTAGTGCGTAGTTGATCCAAATAGTGCAAATACTGACAAAGGGTCAAAGTGTCAGTTCAAAGTCCTAAGAGAGCTAGTGGTTCGCTCCTGGTCAGTCATGTCGTATCTGGCGGCCATGTAGGTGAACCTGTAGTTGTTAAACAGGTATTTGACAGGTGAGCCTAATGGTGGCAAGGTTTGGATATTGGGTTCCTATTGTTCTTAGGAAAGCTATTGAAGCTTGGATCTGAATCTCCAAAGCAGCAAAAAGTCAATCCTTTGGCTATGTAAAACTAGAGGTTGTATTGGTGGGATAATGAGTGATTAGGAAAATCGCTTTTCATATATAAATAACATAGTTTGCTTATATAATATCTTCTATCAGGTTACGTAGTTCTCAAATTAACAAAATTGCCTTGCACTACAAAAAAGGCAATTTTAAGGCATAAAGTTCCGTTACGCCACACAGCCCTATTGGACCAAGTGGACTGTTAAGCTGATATGCACTGATTAGAGTGCCCCAGGATGCAACTTTGCGTGTATCTTGGGGATGTGACTCAGAAGCTAAAATCTTGGCACAAGTATCTTGTAGACATAAACCGCTTAGCATACCAGTAAAGTAAAGTAAGGGGAGTTATTGAATCCCCAGCAATGTTGACAGTTCGCTCATAGGACCGGTTCAGAGCCTAATGGATGAATACTTACCTGATGGTTCTGAGTAATAAGATCTATGACGGCAATAATACAATTGTGGATACGGGTGGATGGAGGCAATAGTGATTTCATGCAAGGAAGGACACATGTGCATCTATGGGTGATTTACATGATTCCTTTGCCACAGGGACTATTGGCAATAAGTTTATTCAAAGCAAAATGTCTTCTTACCAAAAGCTTGTATAAAACTATGTGTCTTTTTTATGTAGCAGACAAGTCAAACACATTATGTCACCTAGTATAATATCTCACGTTAGTAATTTTTCAAAAGGTAAGTAGTGACTATGTAAAGTAACCAAAGAACTAGTGGTTTCTTTACAGCAGGCAGCTACATGTATATTATCTACCACCTACACAACTCTACCAGTTCCCATAGGTAAATAATTCCACTTCTTGCAAAACACCTTGCTAGTTTGTAAATTAGTTGGGAATTTTCTTTTGTATTTACCCCTTCACTTGATCTCCATCTACTCCAACACCACTTAAAAACAGCCTATAGTCAATATTGTAACTTTACAAACCTTGAGACCGAAAGGTCTCACAGCTCCTGAAATGTAGAGCAAACTCCGGGACCGACTTATGGTGAACAACGTGAATGTGGCTATGTTAGAGGAGGGACGACTTTCTTAAGTAACTGCAACAAAGCTATAAGAGCGAAGATTTATAGAATACTAATTGAAGACATAGTTTGTAACTAGCCAAGTAAATAAACACAGAACTCCTAAGTAGGGTATTGCCACGTTGACAAAAGGAAAAGCATTACGGATCCAACACCACATTGGTAGCAACCTGAACCAGATGGAAAGCTGTACTATATACTCAATTGAGAGTTATTGATATGTGATCAGCCTGGGAAACCTCTATACCATTGGTTTATCACTCAAAGCGATAGCAGAGTTATTTAACAAGGTGACAGAAGGGGCAAAGATTATGTATCTCTCAAAAGTGTACATTATCCTTGAAGAGGTAAAGAGGCCATCGACCTTGTACTAGACGTCATCCTTGATCGACTCTAAACAGCTTTCCTTATAGAAAAAATGGTATAGCTTGCCACCTAAATCCTGCTATTTAATAGTGACTAGTCAGTCGATATGTGTAGAAGCATCAATGGAAAGATTAAAAGGTTAACAAGGGAGAATAGGAGACATGTCACTAGTACCAGACTTGACTATGGTACCATAACGGCAAACTGGATTGGACTTGTAAAATAGATTCAGGCTAATGCTTGGTCCTAAAGTGACCACTATAGTCTGAAGCTCAAAGGGAACTTACCAACCCTTCCTTATACTTGCACTCTAAGGTGGTAAATGTACCTCAAGCAACTAGGAAGGATCAAGGTTAAATGGGACCTCAAAGCAATCAAAAAGAAAAAGAAATAGAATTTAAAAGCTGACTTCTATGATTAGATGAAGCTGACGTAGTTTATTGCCTAATACCAGGGATTATCAGAGGGAAATGAAGAACACAGAGTGGAGAGATATTTGGTGAATATAGTACAACAGTAAATAAGAATCAATAAAGAACTATTAAGGCAAAACACAAATACAAGACTTATACATTTTAGGCACTATTTGCAACCATGATGCATGGAGGATCAAATAGTAACAAGAACAGAGAAGAGCAAAGGCTAGACTCTATAGATAGATAGCTAATAGAGAATTCTGTCAATCTCTACCTCCTGCTCAAAGGTGCCACGATCAGAAAATTAATAGGCGGGAAAGGAAAATATCTTACAGTGCACACGCGGACACTCCAAACAGGATCCATAAAGAAGGACCGAGTTTATACAAGACAATGTACAGGGGTGAGCTGACAGATCATGAGGCACAAGAAATACAAGGCAAAAATATTAAATTATCTGTAGTGGCACAATCTTATACCATGGGTATGAAAATACAACAAAGTATTATGAGTATACTATGGGCACGATTGTGTGAGGAGTATTATAGTATGAAGGTAGATTGTTAATAGTTCTTGTCCTTGATTAACTAAATAAAGTAGGCGGCCACCAGGTATTTATACATGTGCGTATCCTCCATGTACTCTGTAACAAACTTGTTAAAACATTGTGAGAAACCTAAATGCGAACATGGTTGACCCTGAAAAACTACCAATGAAATCCCCAAAATATGTGTAATCTGAAGTGGTGTGCGCGTAATAAACGGCAAGATAACACTTGATACATGACCAGTAAAAGGTCAGTAAACATGGAAAGGTAGCAGAGAAATCCTGCACATAATATAAGAACTATACAGATTAATCCCTAATCATTATCATGAAATATAACCGCAAATATAATATACTCCAGCTGTAGTAATGTCCGTAGATTTCCTGCGTAAAATAGTAATAACCCAGAAGAGATATAAACAATATTACTTAGGGAAATAAACATTAGAAACGAATTGAAGAATTTCCACACTTCCCCTCATTTTCTAAAGCCCAACGTTAGGGTCCTGCATTCATGAGCCTGTTTCGCAGGTACCTTGGTACAAATGTCGGCAAGGTTTTATGATAACCCAACCTTCAGGGGTGTGAAAGAACCATTGTTGATCTCTTCTCGTATTTTGTGAAAGCGGATATCGATATATTTTGTTCGTTCACATAGTTGACGATAGGTTATCAGATTATTACCGCTGGTATTGTCAGCAATGTAAATCAATAAGTGTTCTAAGCCCGATATCACTGAGACGATGATGTACCATTGGATTTGCCTTACTGATAGTAACATAGCTAAACATTCCGGTTCTGCTTCAGATGATGCGACTGAGGCTTGTTTATTTGACTGCCAGGAAATACATGCATTGTTAAAGAGAATAACATAACCTGGAAAGGAGCAGTGGGTATCAAGACTGGCTGCAAAGTCCGCATCCACATCGGAGTTCATAGGGTTTGTAGTTGTAGAAGGGTAGAAGAGTCCAAGGTCTAAAGTACCGTGAATGTACCGAAGGATGTGTTTAGTGGCTTTTCGGTTAATTACGGTCGGGCAGGAAGAAAATTGTGAGAGAAATGATATTGTTTATGATAGATCGGGTCTGGTACCAGTTGTCAGGTATATAAGTGTTCCTATTATTGATTGGTATATGGACATGTCTGGTATTTGTTCATCTAGTGTCCCTTTCCATAGTGGAATGCCTTTGGGTAAGAGTGTAGAGACAGGTTATGGGTTTTCTATACCATATCGGTTGTGAACTGACTTGATATATCGTTGCTGGGTAAGATGTATCCCGTCCGTTGTATAGTTAATGTGTAGGCCATATAGGAATATGGCTACCCCTGAGTGTGTAATGTCCAATGCCGTTTTTAGGTCTCCAATGAGAGAAGTAGCTTGATGGGTATTGGCCGAGTATATAGCAATGTCGTCAACGTAACCCTGAAGATATATGTCCTGTTTACCGTGAACGAATATGAATGGGTCTAGGGTGGATGTTGTAAAACCTTTTAATATTAAGTATCTAAAGAGGAGACAGTATGATTCGTTCGCTGATCTCATAAGTCCATAGAGACATCGGGTATGTTGCCATACTTTATCTCCATTACCGAACCCAGCTGACGGTCGCATGTAGACTTGTTCTTTCAACTCACCATAAAGGAATGTAGATTTGACATCGAATTGCATTGGTCGCGATTTGTTTTGACCATATATTGCAAGGAGGAAGTGGAGTGATTCATATCAGATGACCAGAGCGACAGTATCATCAATGTCAAAATCCGGTATTTGCGAGAACCCTTTGGCAACAGACCTTGCATAGTACTATTTTAATGTACCATCAGCATTTCGCTTGGTCTTAAAGACCAATTTACAGTCAATATTCTTGCGTTCCGTAGGTTTATCTACTTCATCGTAATTACCCTCTTTTCTTAAGTGCCTTGATTTCTTCGTCTATAGGGCGGTTTCATTCTTCCTTAAGCGAGCTATTCAATGATTGGGTCTAGGTTTTAGGTTCCTAGTCACATGGTACAGTGACATTTCTCACGTAGTATTATGGTGCCATTGCTTCTGCCAGACCAGGTCCGTATCTCTGGAGGAGTTTCCGTTTGCACTTCCTGAACCACAGGTTACGGTCTTTCCCATTGAGTTTGGGCACGGTGAAAATCTTCTGTATGTTTAGGCGGTGCAGATGGATGTGCTTCGATGGTTGGTTTATCATTTGCTCCCTATGGTAAAGCTTTATCGGGTGCCTGTGCACTTTGGTAGGAAGGTGAGTAGATAGGTGCAAACTTCTTGGATGAGGGTTCAGGTTCATTGGGATCAAGCGGTAATATTGTCTTGGTTGTACAGGGAGTTGACGTATTCTTGATATTTTCTGCAAAGATGGTATGTATATATGATATATGCTGCTGGAGGAAGTATATCTAACAAGGTATCCTTTGATTGGCCAGGGGTGTAAATTGTTCCTAGATTTCTGGCCTGCTCAAGTATGTGGACAAAGCATTTGGTCCACTAGGGGTGTTGATGGTTTACTAATGGTTTCTTATTGTAGAGAGATTCATAGGGAGTTAGTTTTCCTATTGATCAGTTAGAGAGGATGTTCAAGAGGTATACAGCTGTTGTACCTGCTTTGGCCTATATATCCGGTGCAAGACCTGATTACATGGAGTGTCTAGATCTGATGGTAGTCCTATTGTACTGTTCGGCAAAGCTATTAGATTCATGTAAGCAAGGAGGAATTTTGTCATGTATAATACCCTGTGTTTCAAACATGGTTGTCATGTCTTTGTTGACATATTCTCCTCCGTTATCGGTTGTGAATCATTTAATAGTAGCCTTGTCCAGGGTGTGTCTTTCGTTGATAAGTTGGTGAAATGCTTTAACGGTAAAGGATTTAGCCTTAAGAGGGCAAATCGAGGTGTGCAGTAGAAAATCATCAATAGAGGTAAAATAGTACCTGGAGTTTCCGAGGGAGTGGCTGGATAATTTTTCACGCAAATTTGAGTTGATTAACTTATAAGGATTTTTTAATCTATTTTCTATTGATTCGGATTCAGGTTTTGTTGATTTAGACGTCATGCAAGTTTCAGATTGCAAATTTTGCCGAACTTCAGAGATTGTTATATTATCGTAGTAGTTGTTACACTTGAGGTAGGATAGTGAGGGATCCGTGGGATTCATGGTACTGTTGGTAAGTCTTCTTATCGCCACTACTTCCTCTTATTGCATAACATATTCTTGACCATCAAGCTTTCCTAATATGACTTCTCTTTTGTTCTCCATGTATACAAATATATCCGCGCCTTTACTAAACTATGAAAAACGAGTGCTTAAAGAAACAATAGTGCGCTATGAAAACAAGTTACTTTAACCCAACTTTGGAATCAAGAAAACATGTTTAAGGAATACAGTGGCTACATGACTAGTTAGAGTTTTAGCCATGAGCTTTACAGTTCCTTGGCAACATGATTCTATAACCGAATCATCACCTGACTTAACAGTTCCTGTACTTGGTTTAAAGTTTATAAGAAGGTCTAGTTTGCTTGTCATGTGTGACCTGGCGCTGAAGCGATTACCCAGTTGTGTGGGTGAGGAGTCTTTTGCGTAGGGAGTAGGATTGGGAATGTAATGAAGGGTTCATATATTTCTTCTTTGCCGATCTTTGATGAACTAATTGCTTTCTGGTCATTCTTATTTTGTTTGTCGTCCTTGGGTTTATTACACACATTGCAGGTTTGTCCCTCAGTGCGAGCAGTGAGGTAATGCTTCTTGCATTAGGTACTTTCCTTTGATGTGGGTGGAGGTCTCCAGGGAGGTTCCCATCCGTTTCCTTTGACATCAGCGCTTTTATATGCTTTGTCATCCTCAGGGCTAAATGAGGGTCTCATGTCCAATAACTTATTGTAGACATGATCGTAGGTAAGGTCCTTCTTGGATTGGAGGTTATCGAAGATGTTACACATTGACTCGGGAAGGGAGCGTAGGAGAACTGCTGTTTTGGCTCTCGGTAACTCAAATACCATTTTCAATACAAATCGGAGAGCATATCGGTCATCAGCAGAGAAGAAGGAGCAATAGTGTTGCATTCAATTCCTCGGGGTATCGTACTAGTTGGTATGGGCTGCAATAGGTGCAGAGGTCTTGTACTTGATACCGTGGACAGCTTCGTGTGGTGGGAAGTAGGAGGTGGTGTTTCCTCTACCAAATTTATCTTACAATACTTTCCAGAGAGCGTGAAGTGTTTAGTGAGTGGCGAACACTATAAGCAATTGGGGGTCAAGCGTTTTAAGGAAGTAGGCCGAGGCCCATTGGTACCGATCGTGAAATTCATTTATTTTCTCTTAGTTATTGTTTCCATCTTGATCCTCTTGTTCCTCTGGCTGAGTATCCTTTTCCGTTACTATCTGCCTGTAATTATATAGAGTAACGACATATTCTAAGATAACACGCCAGGTCCGATATTGGTCAGGGCCAGCGAGCTCTGGGATGGAGCTCAATTTGAAATAGGGTGACCAACTATGTTTGGAGTTGTTGGCATAGGATCTGGGGCTTGGTGCAGGAATATCTGGAGGAGGAGGAGAAGAAACCGTGATTTCTGCTGTGGCCATTTTTACTTGGTAAAGGCAAAGTGACTTAGGTTACTAAGTACCAGTACTTAGCTTTACACTTGTGCGTGTTAAGGGTTCGAAAAATGCACGTCTGGATGATCTCTGTTTTAATGAAGCTTGAAACTCTATTTTAGCATGTGGCACCAAGACCTTTTCATATCGATTTGCCAAAAATGATTCGCCAAGAAGGTTTCTTGTCGCGAACGAGGTTTTGTTTCGACCAATGTTTTGTCTCGACCAATGTTTCATTTTCGTATGAAAATGTTTTTATATTACAAGAAGTATTTTTTAGTCGAAGTTGTTTGTTTTGTTTATGAATGATTTTGTTTCGTAGTGAAAGAGGATAGTGTGTAAGTGTATGTTGTAGAGCTATGGATAGACTGGGCTCATAACCGATTAAATTATGTGTATTGGCACAATCTTATTGTATGAATACGAAAATACAACCAAGTATTAAGTATATACTATATTCATGCTTGTGGAAGGAGAGTTGTAGTATGATGGTAGATTGGTTGCAGTTCTTGTCCTTAATTAACAAAATAAAGTAGGCGGCAACCAGCTATTTATACAAGTGCGTATCCTCCATGTACTCAGTAACAAAATAAGAAAAACATTCTTGGAAACATAAGTGTGAACATGTTTGACCCTGAAAAACTAGCGTGGAAATCCCAAAAATATGTGTAATCTGAAGTGGTGTACACAAATTAAACAGAAGGATAACATTTAATACATTACCAGTAAAAGTTCACTATACATGGAAAGATATCTGAGAAAGCCCACACATAATATAAAAATATTCGCATTAATTGTTAATCATTATCATGAAATATAACCGAAAATATAATGTACTCTAGCTGTAGTAATTTCCATAGTTATCCTGAGCAAACCTGAAATAACCAAATAGAGACATAAACAATATTACCGTTGGAAATATACATATGAAACTAATTGAACAATTTCAACAAAATCAAGAGAAAGCTAGGAGATGAGAGGACTAGTCAATTCCAGAGTAAAATTAGCAGGATTTGCCTTTTGATAGCAATCTCCTGCATAAGGACTAGTTATTTTCCAAGTCTATATTGACTACCAATTGAGTTCTACAACTACTCTAGAAAGCATATAATGAAGACACAGAAATAAGTTATGAGATATTACACTCTATTTGCAAACATAACTATTAATGTTTCCAGTAGATCTATTATCTTAATACACAACCAATAGGATGCAATAAATAGGTTACTTAGACACTAATTATCCTCCTCGATATTTACTTCAAAACATTTTCTAAGATATTAGACAAGAGAGAGCACAGAGCACTAGCCTGTATCATAGGAGACAAACAAGCGGCCTCTATAGAAGGCAGCAGGATTACTGACCATATACTTCATAGTCAAAAAACAATCATGCCTTAAAAAATATATGATGAACCAGTATTCTTAGCTCTGCTAGATTACAAAATGGTATTTGACAGTGTATCAAATGATTACCCAGTGTTGCTCCTGACAATCTTCTGATTCCCAACCAGGTTCACAAGATAACTAAAAAAAGTCTATTTAAAGCAAGGAAATCAAACACACATAAATAGATTTTCGTGTGATTGAATAGTCGCGGCCAGAAAGGTTCCATTTAGGGATAGTATATCACATGTATAATAACAAGTAGAGTTAGTAGCCCTAGCGATAGTGATAGACAATCTCGTGGACACGTTTGGTCTTCCGGGTAGAAAGAAAACGCTCCGCAAATCTGTTTATGCTCCTGATATGGTAGTATTACTGTAGTATCAAAAATAGTAGTGATGAAAAAAAAGAAACTGCTAGAGTATTATTACCATACTTGTAATAGTAATTTCAACTTGAAAAAGAGGAAAATCCAGATGATTAGTAACAATCTGTATGTGAAATTAGGAGAAGTAGAGGTCATGCTCTCTCCTGGGAAAATTCCCTCTGCTACAACCAGAAGATATCTTGAGATTCCCATTGATGAAGCGGTTGAGTACACACCAGCCAAGTTAGACCTTGAACAATTATGCATGCAATGGATACAGTCTACAAGGAGCAAAAGGGACCATGTACATCCTAGTTTACTTCTCTTGTTGTTGCTAGAGTACTTGAAAGTTAACTTTCTAGCCAGCTACAGACTGGTCCAGCTCCCTATTCTAAAAAGGATCAAGTTAGCTCTTACAAACTACATTTGAAACCATACTGCCGCCATACAGAAGATGAATGCAGGCTCCTTACTAATAACCCGTTTGGGGCTCAACTCTATAGAGTTAGGTCTGTATATTTAAGCTACAATGGAATACCTAGTAGTATTAATAGAAGCTTATTCCCACCTCCTAAGGCGACACATTCTAGAGAAAATAATTGCTAGAAGCAGGTACACAACAATTAGCGCAATACAGAAAAGGAGATACAACTATGGAGAAATAAAAAACACATTAGTTGGGTAAAGGTTGATCTGCCAACAACCTGCTGCATATTATGTCAGGATGGCAGAAATACCCGCACCTATTTCAAGACATCTATGCAGAAAACACGTATGAGGCTCTATTAAGAAGTTTTTATTTCCCTAACAGAGTTGGAACTACTGCTAAGTTATTTTCATGTAAATCAGCCAAAGTAATTAGTTCAATAGTCTATAGAAGAACCACTCTATTAGGAGATATATGGGAGACTATCATGAATGAAGTATGCATAGCCAGAAGGGTGGCATGTTCTATTTTGGAATGGAGGTATGGTAACATAGTTTTATATAACCTAAAACAGAATCTGAGCCTGAAGGTTTTCTCTAAACTGAAGAAAACTGCCGAAATGAGTGTGAAACTCTTTCATCAGAACCAGTGAAGCTTGGGCTCACTTGAAGTACCTCTTGAGGAATTACAATATTCTACTAAAATGGGTACCATTCAAGAAGCTATATTCACACCTGGTACGTAATGCCTGTTGCAGACTCTAGGCCGAAGTAAGGTTGAAAAACATACCTCTGATAAACTAGAAAATTGCACCTATAGAGTTATTAGATAAGGTTCTTTAGTCTATATGGAAAGGGTATAGCTCTAAGATATTCCGATTTAGAGCCCTAAACCTTGAGAGGAGAAGCTAACATGTAAGAACGGCTATTGTCACAAATCGTGACTTAGCAATATAGAACGTTTCACATGACTAACGATTTGTGAGATCATTTATGATTATGAATGTTTGATTTGATTTATGTTTATGATTTCATGACTCACGATTGTGAGGTCATATGATGTTATAACTTTCGCACCTGACTACAAGTATGAGTCAGGGGTTTCACGCATGTGACGCGATTAGCGCACATGACCTATTATGGAAATCAGATACTATAGGGATTGTATACTATGACTCAAATTGTGAGTCATAGGATGTTTGTTATACTATGACTCACACGGCAGTCATAGTAAAGAGGTGACTCAGAGTAAAGTCACCAGGGTTAGGGTTGTGGGAAGAGCGCCTCTATAGGGAGGGTCACGGACACAGATAGCTAGCTCTTCACGCAACCACCTAAGTTACTTCCTATATTATATTTTACCTATTAGTTCAATCTATACTTTACTCTTATTACGACCATCCGTTTACATTACCGGCCGAAATGTGATTCGAGGAACATATTACTAAGAAGCAGTCGCACGGGCTAGGAGTGGAAGGACTCTGCGTTCCATAGGCGACATAAGGCTACGAGACCTGAAGAACGGTAAGACGAGCGGTATGTATCGTTACCTGTTGCTGTTAAAGAAGATAGTGTGCCTTGTCCGGCAGACTAAGGATAGGGTTGTATCAGCTATGGTGAAAGACTTTCAGGTTTCCTCAAGGAGAGAGATCTGTTGGAAAGGTTTGGGGTGGTATTCACGGATCAGCACATGATGATTCCAAGCTCTAAATCAATAAATTTCTTGGCCATAAGTCATAGACTAATGTGGTAAATAGCAGTAAGTAAGCAAGGCTGTCAGTAAAAAGCATGAACAATAATCAAGCTCAAACTTGCACTATGTAAAGTAGTGACAAAGGGTGTAAAGGAGCTAGGAAATACCTAATATTTACCTTCCTGGTAATATAGGTCATTCAAAATCACCAATGAAATAATGTTACACAAATATAACAAAGACTGGAGATAGTGCAGTCAATATAGATCGTCAATTACTACTAGAACAAATCCAAGTTGATTAAGTTCAATCTGTAACACAAGGGTCTGCAAAGAAGAAAAAGCCGTAAAGGACTCTGTGGTAAGCTATCCAGGTCAGTGTGACCATGAAATTGATTAGGGGAGGTACTCCAAAATTCAAGCATGCCTTTTACTATATATTGTTCAAAATACCGGATGAAGATCAGGCTACTAGAGAAAATAGAAATTTTAGACCCGGATTCTTGAGTATAATAATAGAGAGAACCGCGGCCACCTGTTCGGGGCCTCTGCAAGTTGCAAGTCTGTCAATGTCATTTCCACTCATAGCAAAGCAACCTGTAACAAAGACACATGTCACAAATCCATGCAAAGGTTCCTTGCCCGTTAGGCCGTGGTATATTATAGGAACCTTTGCTCAACTCGGAATATGGGTAGAATATTGGGTTCAAAGTTTACAAAGCTTGTATAAGGCATTTGGGACAGCCCTCCTCCAATAGTATATATCAAAGGTAAAGGGGTAGAGTATTCTAAGATAATTATGGCTATACCATCAGAAGGGTCTTATGTAAGCTTTCTAGCTTGGTTCTTTTACCAAAATACAAGAGATCAGCAGGTGTAACATGGGTAGCCTGTAGGAAGAGGAATCCCATACTTGTGACTGCACTAAAGACTCCAAGTAAAATTCTCAAAGATATAGATAATGATAATTGAATCAAAATATTATAACTTAATATCATATATCCAAATCTTTACTCATTTCAGTTCTTTTTGCAAGGATAGTGGATTATCAAAGTGGAGTGATATTACAAGTTTAGTTTAGGAAAGTTTAAAATGTAAACGACACCCACCTCTATGCTGATCCTTTTTTATGACCCTTCTCCACTCAAGGCTATCAACAACTTGCTTTTGCAGAAATACCTTCCTGAGCCAGCAGATCCCTCGGAAAAGGAGAATCCACCAACATGATTGACTTTATGCACTGGATATTAATTAAGTCTGTTGTAAAGAAAATCCTTTCCAATAGTTAAGTGGTCTATAGCCTATAGTTAAGTCAATAGGACACTCATTATCTAGGTTTAGACTTATTTTGACAGTTACGGTTTCATTTTGTGCAAGCTTGGTAGATACCCTAGTCTACTTGACCAATTGGCAGCTTTTCTTATAAGCACATAGCCCTCACAGTGAGTGGCACTACTGTGTTGTCCTAATGAGTGATATCTATAGCCAATAGTTCGTTAACCACTCTAGCTGTGAAATGACAATATCCTTTCTGTATCTTCAGTAATGTCAATAAGTGAAACTTTATCCAAGTAGTTCAATTTGAATTGAGAGTAGAGTTTATCTGGCTTAGGTTCAGGTCATATCCAGCTTCCGGATAGCCCCTCCAAGGCTCTCCAACACATACTATACAAGCTACCCCATGAGTTCAATCTTGTATGAATACAAGAAGGCCAGGCCGGCCATGACCTACCCCTTTATATATCCAGTAAACATCCTTTCTCCACTAGGCCATGGCAACATTTTGGTCTTGCATGACAACCTCAAACCCCACAACCTTATTAGCCTTTGATTAACAGATACTCTTCTCCTCACATAACAATTGCCTCTAGCCATGGCTATCATGTACCAGGTGGTTTCTCAAAAAGACCTTATATCGTCTACCAATCATTATTGTAGTATTTGGTCTTTCATGTAAATTTGGGTCCATTAACCTATCAACCACAATTCCATAAATGATCTATAGGGTAGGGTAACTAGACCCTCGCAGGTCGGAAATCACTTACAAAGTCCAGCTAACTTGGCTATCTGCTACCTAATTAGCCTGTAGAATCCAAGCTCTTGTTTACATAGGAAAGATGGCTAGGATTTATTTGATTATACTAGCATTTGCATGATTAGTAGCATCTACACTGATGTAACATGTGTACATGTTCCGGTACCTCTATTCCCACTCTCGTTAGCCTTTCCTTTGTCAGATTACATTCATTTGATTTGATTTCTTTTGTATTTGATTTCCTTACCGGAATCTCTGGATTCCGGCGCCCTTATTACTGTATGCTTTGGAGGATCGGCAGGATTGTGCCCCAGGAGTTCCAAGGGAAGGAACAGGTCATGTATACTGGCGGTAGGATAGAGGCAGTGTTGTGGGAAAGCCCCAGGCTTTCCAGGACTCTGGCAGTGCCACATGATTCCGGTAGCTGTATACTCACCGGTAATGATAGTGGCTGCGGGTTTCCAGAGCCTCAGCTCTGGCTGGAAAGATTTCATGTATTTAAGAGTAGTCTCCTGGCTAGCAGGAGACATTAGACTTGAGACAGATGCCTAGACAGTGAATACACTTGGTTGAACGGCGATCCTACTGTTCCCCTTCGCTCTCTAAGCCATTATATTGTACTCCCCTTGTCTTCGCCTCTCAGCAGGTCTCCCTTAGACACCAAAGCGATAGCAGGCTACCGCTTAGGCTCTATTGTATAACCGTTCACACAGGCTAGCGCCTGTTACATTTTTTTCGCCTCAGCAGGTGATATCTGGTTCTCAGGATTGAGAACAGTGGGTAAGATTGATCACCCTTCCCTTTTCTTGATAACTAGTTAGAAGCAGGAGCGGCAGGGAGAGACTCCCGGCTCTAGTGCTACATTCATCATTACAGACAGAAGAAGTCAGACCACTAGGTCTGGAAGGATATCCAGACCTCCCAGCAGACTTGGGAATAACCCAGACATAGACCCAGAAAGAGAAGGTGACGATACACCTATACCTAGACAAAGTTTCCTACAACCAGGAGACCTTGA